>JBBMEG010003043.1:16225-39963 GCA_037832605.1 Cyclanthera cordifolia | reverse complement strand
AAGAGGCCGCGAGCCATAGGTTGAATCTTGGAGAATTCTTGGCTGTTTTGTGTCTTTTTCTTCGCAGGGTTCCATCAGTATATTTCAGTGGGTATAATTTTAAAAATTAGAATTTGTCCTTATACTTCGATATAATCTGATGAATAGTTTATGGTTTGATAAAACCATTGTAAATTAGTCTATTTACAAGGGTTTTATCCAATTAGAGAGTCAAATTCTAGCTCTTCAAACCATGGAAACTAAATACTAAATTTGTAATAACACCTGAACAGGCAAGACAAATCATTTTACATGTTTTTTACCTTTAACAACCTGCCTTCTTCCTTTTCCATCACAAGGTTCTAGCTTGTCGCCTTAATTTTCACCCACCAAACTAAACAAGCAATAAGTGTGAATGTTCAACCAATATAAACTTCAATCAAAACAAAATGGAAAGGAAAAAAAAAAATCAGTTGTTGATAATCATAGTAACCTTGTGTTAAAGTACTGAAGTATGGCAGTGGAAGCAATAAAATGACTTTTCTTCAGTTAAAACAGACACCATTTGATATTTGTTCATGTTTTCACTCATGCGTATTGAAATTATACCTGCAATTGTGTAAGATGGGAAAGTTTGATTGTCCTGCAGCGAGTCAAACTGGCAGTCTCCTTTTAGCATTTTCACTGATGTTGGCAGTATTCTCAAATCAAGTCTATTGGTGTTGTTTCAAGCAAGAAGTTAAGGATAAACGTCTCCCCACAATAGCATAGCCTTATTGGTAAAGGCTTTAAGATCCTTGCTTAGAGGTCTAATGTTCGAGTTATTGAGTGAACTCAAAAACAAAAAAAAAAACGCTCGATGCCTCCCAGATCCGATGAAGGAGAACTAAGCATAAACTGTCCAGTTATTTTTTAAAAAAAACAAAAAAAGAGATAAAGATAAACATGCTGCTACGTTTTCAGCAAAAAACATAACAGAATAACATACCAAGAAGAGGATGGATCAAAAGCTTTCTCTGAACAACTTAAACAAGCTCAACATATGTACATATTTAAAGATTTATCATCACGATTACCTGTAAAGGGAAGTCCAGTTTCCAGAACATAGTTCCTCTAAACCACATCAAACCTCATATCAGATTCTGGTCAAAGAACCAAAACTGGCAGTGGACCATTTCCAACAGGCAAAATAAAATAACCATCCCATCCAAGGTCCCTAGTTGCCATTGCCGATCAATTGCACTGGCTCTCCAGGTAAGCTACGCTAGATGATCTCCTTCCTTGCTTCCTCTGATCTGTATTCATTCCACTGAAATAACAGGTTACATTAGAGAAGCTTCTTATTTTTCCAATCATGAAAAGGGGATTTCCAGGTTCTATCCATTCTATTTGAGCTACTTTGGCTTCTAATGTCATTGCGGGTTCATGCTACCATCTACCTACCGAGCGGCATGAAATGTAATATCATTTGAGCCTATTACGAGTCATTGGTACAAAATAAACTGAAAACACCACAAAAGAATAAAAGTAATATCAGAAACATATACAAAGATAGCCGAATTAAATGCGTGCACAGGTCAAAACACAGAAACAATTATACCCACAACTTCCGGAGTTCCACAAACAAAATTTTTAGATACATCAGGAAAGAAAGGTTCCAAATAACAAAGGAACAAAAAAAAATATTATGATACAGTAATTTAAGAGTACGAAGGGGCAGGAAGGTTGAAAACATGAATATGGACAGACCATGTTGCTCAAAGAAGTCAGACAGACGGCCAAAGTAAGAACTCACCCAAGAAAATTGATAGATTTATTTCATGAGATTATACTATTCTACCTGTGTAATAATCATAGTCAATTGTATGAGTGTCTTAAGTTGCAGTTTCTAGGTTGTTCCATACATCTGCAGCAGAGTTCACTCAACTCTTTGATTCTTCCTTTTTTTTTTATATACATGCTCTTTAATATGTTTTTACAACTAAGAAAACTAAACTTCACGACTGATGTAAAGAAGACCTTGGGTAATAAGGAATTTTATGATATTTGTAAGTGTCTAGAACAGCTTATGTGCAAGCCTTGCATCTCTACTATTCTCAGGAGACAAATTACCTCACCCTACAATATTTAGTTGTCAAGAAAATACATAGAAAATTAATTCATAGATAGTTGACCATTATGGAATGAGAACACACAATCTTTTGGTTCCCCAAGGCCCTCTTGAACACTAAATCGACCATAGAGAACTAAAAGGTTATGAGTTCAATCCATAGTGGCCACCTACCTAAGAATTAATATCCTATGAGTTTCCTTTAGGACCAAATATTGTAGGGTCATGCGTTTATCCCATGAGAATATTTAGCTGGACACTTAAGACATCTAACTGTAAAGGATAGATAACAACCAACACTTTCTCTCACTAGTGGACGTGAAAATTTGAGAAATGCTCAACAAGAGGAATTCGATTTTAATTGGGGACTAAAAGTTTAAAACGGCTCAACATAGATTTTGAACTCAAGACGTTCTACTTTGATAGAATTATGTTGAACCGCCAATTAACTAAAAAACTTAAGCTAGTGGATTGGAGTAAATTTAATAATGTCAACCAACAATGGCAACCATATACAACTACACAAAGAAATAGGTCATCCACTTTCTTTTTTTTTGAACCGAGAAATTGAAGCTTAGCTCCACTATATCCAACATAACCACACTCGTCTCTAGACCAGGCACTGAAAGACATCGAAGGAATGGAGACACGAGAGATGTCTACAAATTAATGTCACAATGGATCTCGAACTTGGAACCTTGAGAGGAGCACACCTTCATAACTCAAGCTTTCATCCATTACGCCACCCTTTGGGAATAGGTCATCCGCTAAATTACAATTATCAAGTGTAAAATCTAATTAAGAACCAACCAATACATTGCAGAGTCTTGAATTATGCCAAATCATCAATGAATCCAAAAGTTATACGTTTGGGTAAATTTAGTTATGTCAATTTGAACTCAAGATCTTCTGCTCCGATATCATTTTGAATTATGTTAAATTACCAATTAATCCAAAATCTTAAGCTCATAGGTTGGGATAAATTAAATTATGTCAACTAAAGATAAACTACTTACTTTTAGAAAAACTTTAAAAGTTCAATGTTTCACTTGTTGTCGACGTCCTAGATCAATCATATTTCATATCCTTTTCCTAGGCAATTTAAGCAACGTTGCACCCTGCAATATCATATGATGCAGTAAAACAACAGTAGTAAGAAAATGCGTCACCACCAGAAAACATAAATCAATAGAAACTGAAGCCAAGTGAGGAACCAAAAATTTCATAGAGACTACTTTCATCTATTGACTTGTAAAAAAAAAAAGAAAAAAAATCAAATGATTATGAAATAAAACAACTTTCTTTTTTATGACTTCACTAACAATTAGGGATAAGATCTTCCAACTCATGACGTCTTGGTCATATATCCATATGTTGATTGAGCTAAGCTCTTGTTGGCCAAACCGAACAACTTTCTCAATGTGTTTTTTTCTTTTTCACTTAATATGAGCTGTTCCTATATCCTTCCCTCACTTTCCCAACAAACCAATAGCAAAAAATCAAAACCCAAAAACAACTTGGTTCAGCATATTCTTTCATAATCCTCACGAGAACCTAGATAAGAACATAGAATCCACCGAGTAAAGCAAAAATAATAGAAATTCCATCAATTTAACCGGCCAAAGTTCTAACAAGTAGCAATTGGAAAAATCAAAAGCGGGTGAAAGTTTAACCTATGTCCCTCACAAGTCGGGCACACGCAGGGGTTCATGGCAACAGGATCGGACAATGGCGACCACTGGATGACTGCATTTCCACGGCATAATTTGCAAACATAAAACCCTTTTCCTCTACAGGCTTTACAGGGCAAAGCAACCTTTCTCTGCAAAAATAGTGAATATCCAAATAGAATAGTATCAAAAAACTGCTTCAGAATTTAACAAGCCTTCATGCATTTCCAACATACGAAGATTCAGTTTAAAAAGTGGAATGTTTATTTCTAGAGAGAAATGGATTACCTGTTTGGCTTCGACGGTGCGACGGAGCGTTTGGATGGTGAGAAAAGAAGCGAGGTTGAGAGTGCATATTCCGCCGAGAATGACGGCGGCGCCGGTGAAGACTGTTCGCAACTGCTCCGGTACCATTTCTGGTGAGATAGAGAGTTGAGAGAATCTGCTGGTCGAGGATGCGCTAAACTGATAGAAAATAAGAGATAGGGTTTACTTTGTCCTTTTCTGATGTTTAGTTCTTTTACAAATAAAAATAATTAAAAATCATCACTTAGGGGTGTTTGGTTGTTGATGAGACGAGAAAAATAGAAGAAAAAGTTTATTTGAATGCAAGAAAATGAGATATGATGGAAAAATCTTATTTAGGGGACGTTTATTTTTGGTAAAAAAAAAAACGAAGAAGTCAATGATGGTTTGAAATAAATTAACTACTTATGATATCAATACTAGTTCGATAATTAATTACTTGTTTGAGAATTAATGTTACTAGTGGTTAAACAATATGTTTGATAGGAAGTTTTATAGAATTGTTCGATATTCTTTATCGAGCGGTTGTTTAATACTAAGTATAAATTAATGATTTTTGAAATTTTTTATTATTAGTGATAGGATTAGTGAGATGAGAGGACAAAATAGCTTTATTTGAGATGCACACAAAAGAATTGAAAGAATAGAGTATATGATACAATTTTTAATTAAACTTATAATTTGTTGTTGAATAATAAAATTATTCTTATATTTTTAATTATTAGGAATTGGTTATGGAAGGAATGAGAATTAGAAGAAGAATAGAAAAGATGATGATTGTGGGAAACGTTTATTTGTGTTTGTGGTGAAAAATATTAGAAATATTGATTATTTGTGTTTCTGATAAAGAGAACGATAATAAGAAAAATAATAAAATGGATACAAGTAATTATGCTGAGAATAAATAGTTGTGATGGAAAGAATAAAAAGTAGTTAAGATGAGATAAAAAAATAATTTCGAAAAAAAAAATGATTATGGGAAATGATTCTCAAAGTCTCAAACACCATAATCATCCTTATTCATATTCTACCATTTGTTCTTGGTGGCCTAAACATGTCCCAACCTAAGTTCAAAGGGAACCGAAGTGTTAATAACTATATGTTTAGGGTATAAGGTTAGGAATGCATAAAAGTTGATGTGATGTTTTTAAAAAATAAAAAGTTGATATGATGTTAATTTGAGATAAGAAGAACATAATTTGATTTGATACGATGGAAATTATTTTTTTATAAAAAATATTTGGGAATAATTAATATAAAATATATGTTAATGAGCAAAAATTTCATATGACAATAACAAATTATGTTCAACTAATTCCAAATATTTGTAGATTATACCTAACTCTTTTTTTTCTTTTTGTTAGACTTAAAAAATCACTAATTTAAAAAAAAAAAAAAAAACTCTCATACATTATATACATTTACATTATATATATATATATATATATATATATTTTTTTTTTTTTTGTCAACAGCAAAAATAGAATTGTCAATAAAATAATTTTTAAAAAAAACTGTCAGTAAAATCTATCAATTAATATGCAACATTTTTTTTAATGCAATTCACATTGGATAAATTAGATGGTATAAGAATTAAAATTAGCAAAAGTATAATTTTATATTTTCTTAATGCTTATATAAATTTGATTAGCAATTCACATTTGATAAATTTGATGGTATGAAATAGTTATAATCATAATTGATAGTTGAGCTATCTTTTGAATGTCATTGATATGTGCTAGTATAGGAAAACTTTTGAATACGTACATGTGATTAAGCATGCATGCATGCATATATATATGTGTGTGTATTCTAATATAGAGTGCTTCTGAAACAAGTAATCTAGTGATCATGAATGCTTCTAAAATAATTGTCTAGGTGAGAGGTGATCACTGTGTGCTCAAACGTATATCAGATAGATCTATGATTGAACTTTTTATTTATTCAAGTGTAATTCAGAAGGATCATTAGTTTTGAAAAAAAAGGCTTATATATACTTCAGAAAATGACTATCTGATAAAAGAGGCTCGAATGCAATATTTTGTTCGAGGGGATGTTTGTTGAGAATACGAACTAAGGAACTGTCCCCACTTTTTAGATAAATTGTAGTTCGAGAGTTTAAAGAAGGAAAAAAATATCTTTATTGGTATGTGGTCGTTTCTGTAAAACCATAATTAAACGAAGTCTTTAAGGCTTATACTCATCAAACAAATGTAGAGATGTTTCTATCAAACATACGTGGAGATGTCTCTGCGGTCGTCCCGTGCAAAGTTGAAAAGGGAATATATATGACATTTAATGTAATTATTTATTTATAGATATTTAAATATATTATTACAAATGAATATACTTGATGAAATAACATTTTGAATGTATTTCATTAATTTCTTTTCAAAATAAATTAAAGTTATAAATTTTGTTCATTAAAATTATTAAATAAGAGGAAAAAAAAAATCAAAGCATTAAGTTTGGTAATTATAAAGTATAATTATTCAAAATAACGTTAATATAAAAAATTAATTAAAACAATTTAAATCAAATGAATTAAGTGTGGTAATTCAAATCAAAATAATTATATATTTTAATTACTTTTGTTGCATTTAAGAACTCATGGTTTGTGCTACTCATTGGAATCCACGAAAAACATATAATATTGATAAATTCCAAGTGTGATTTTTTTTTTTTTTTTTTTTTTTTTTTTTTTTTTTGCCAAAGTGAAATCGATTGAAAACAATAAAACTCAGAAATATTTTGATATATATGAATACAATGAGATTTAGGATTTTGACAATAAATTTTGGCATAAAGTCCAAGATTTTGAGTGGGTTTATTTGATAAAAACCAGTGGTAATCAAAACTAACCTAAAAGAGTCTTCTCCATTCCATCTTTGAATCCGACAAATTTGCATACTCGAATCATGCTGGAAAATCCACCAGAAGTTACAATGTGAATGATATTCGATCGATAGTAACAATGGCCACGATGAGAAGAAGAGATGAGGCAAGAAGAATGAAGAAGATGCATGGTCATTAACCACTCTTTATTTCAATTAGTTTCATCCATCAAATGCTATTTGCTCTGATTGAAGTGTGAAATTTTGGTTATTATTTTCTATGATATATAAAATATTTTCAAATTTTTTTTATTCCAGATTTGTTTTTTATACATGAAAAATCTACAAAATAAATTATAGTAAAAAATCTAACCGTATATTGCAACAATTAAATTAGACAATAAATTTGTAAGATACGAACAAAAATGAAAAAAATAAAATAAATGAATAATAGAGAAACAATAGGACTACATCTCACACTCTTTCTATCCACACCCCCAATAAATTCTCAGCAAAACTTTTTTTTTACACTCCTTATTCAGGAAACCATCACCTCACCAGACCAATTCCCAATGAAACTAATCATCAATTGAATCTCACAAAAAAACCAACCTCAAAATAAAACTTGAATAAACAACTTCAACTCGAAGCAACTCACTCACCCTCCAATTTGCTTGCTGAGCTTGTAGGCAGATGCAGATCATCAAGCCAGTCGCCATAGATCAGGTTAATCTTCTTGAGTCCTTTCCATTTAGGCAAGCTCGATTTCGATGGGCCCTCCGGTAGGGCTGAGGTCGAAACACTCACCCCCAAACTCGAAGATGCTTCCATGTCCACAACTAGAGGCTTCACATTGATGGAAGAATCAGATACTTCCCCTTCACGTCCAAGAGAGAGTTGTAATTCTGATACATAAACAACAATCAGCATCCCAAAGTAGAATGATCATAGTCCAAAATGCTTCAATAGGTACACAACAATCAAAACTGAATAAATTATGAGTTTGTTTAAAATGACTTTCCGAGTTCTTAAAAACACTTTTCAAACTCCCTAAGAACAACCAATTGGTATTGAAATGCAGTTAAAATTGAAAACATTAAATTGGAGACAGATGTGCTTAATTATAAAATCTATGGTTGTATGTCCAGTCCCCTTTCCAATATGTGGGTCTCAATTTCCTTTTATTAGATCGAGTACCTGTTAGATTTTAATGAACTATAATACCATATGATCCCAAATTAGTTAACAACTTATAGTCACGATAGTTGCTTAGAAAATTCACTTTCATTCATCAATTAAATATTTCTTATTCCAAAAAAACTCAATCCTATTAGTGTTGGTGTGATGTTTCATGTATTTTTATGATGTTTATACAAATTTATTTTTGTAATGTTTTTAATAAAAATTGAGGCTTATGCCTCATACAGCTTCAAGTCTGACGCCTCGCCTCTTAGGGAGGAAAAGCCTTGAGCCTTTAAAAACCTTGGTTAACCTGAGGTTCCATACCAAAAGAAGCAGTCCTAGGATGTTATAAAAATTTTCACCTTGTCACTTTGATAAGGTGAAAATCCTCTAACATGCCACTCAAGATAGTGCCCGAGAACATGGTAGGGAAAAAAAATTGATTCCCAGTTATAAAAAAAAAATATCATAACATGAAATAGCTAATCAGAATCCTACTTCACATGTTATGAAAGTATTTCCTACATAATCAACAATTGAATTCCATTCCACTAGATGCTGCATTGCAGGAAAAGACGGACAGAAAGAGAGATAGAGCTATGAATAATACCAGAATGGCCATGAGCAAAATGGCAATTATCACCAAAGGGACAATGGCCAGTAACCTCCCATTTGGTGCATAACTTCGTCTTCCAGAAAGAAGTTCTTGCAAGCGCATCCGAAGCAGAGCTAGAAACTACTCTGCAAGGTTCAAAACAACTAGAAGAATCACTTCCATTCATCAATGGAGTTCCAGTGGTTCCAATATTAATAGCAGAACTCTCCCTAAACCTACCACAATCATCTCTAAATTTAGCAGGCTCTTCATGAAGAAAATTACACCTATCTCCATAAGGGCATTCCTCCCCATTATAAAACTTCCTACACAGCTTCATTTTCTGTATTATTTTCTCATCATCATTCCAATTGCTTACTGATGATTGATCAATCTCACGAACCCCCACAATTTCTTGCCAATTCGACGGGGGTTGTCGCATATCTTCAACGCCATGAGCGAAGTTGCAACTATCACCATTCCTACACAAACCAAGCTTAAATTTAGCACACATCCTCGTCTTGAAGAAGATATTGCTTGTTCCTGTATTCACTTGAGGATTTTGTAAGGGAACTCTGGAATTGGATGACCAATAAGGGATAGGGCTAGAAGATTGGAATTCTTCAGAATTTCTAGCTCTTTTGAATGGAGGCTGCCGTGGTTCAAATTGAGACTGTTTTTCAAATACATCATTCCTATGAAACTGAGACCAAGAACTAGTGGCATCGCCATTGTTACCATAGGAAAACAGAGGAGGCGGCGGAATAACAGAGGTTCGATTATCTTTAAAACTCATCTTGTAAAATCAAACACAGTTCTATACGATCAATGAAAATATTGAAAAAGAATTGTGCTAGAGCAATATGATCACAGAACCTAATGCTTATACAACAACAAATCGGAAAATAATACCTAGAACAGCCTCCGAAAGTTGAAATCAAACCCAGTTTCTATACGATCAATTTTGTTTATGTGTTTATAATTTTATACACTTGAAATCGGCAGAAGATTAAATAAAGACAAAAGAAGCGGCAAAAGGTTAACAAAACTGATCGAAGAATCACAAACCCTAGCCGCCAATAAGCAAGAGAATGAGAAGGCTAAAATTTATAAGGGCAGTTTGATAATCTCTTACTTTTTATTATTATTTTTTTTTTTTGAAATATTCTTACTTTTTATTTTTAGTTTTTGAAATTTTATTCTACATAATTTAATATAATTATACTTTTATAGAATTAAATTTCAATATTATTGATACAAAAGATATTGTCACATATTTTTAAAAACAATAGGAAATGTTTGTACTTTTATAATAATGATATTAATGAATATTTAAAATATGTATTAATAAGTATTTATAATATAAACTAATGACTGTGGATCAAAAACTTCTAATTTTTCTATATTTGTAATTTTAAGAAAAACTAATCCAATAAAATTTTATAATTACATTTAAGAATTAAAATAATAAAATATATTGTTTTTACTTTGGACATTTGATTTTAAAATTTAAGGTTGAAATATGGTTTTGTACATATAGTTAAATGCTCCATAAACCCGTTTTTTTTTTACTTATTTTTTTTTTGCAAACGCTCGAAAACGAACGTTTATGTCAGAATATTGGACAACACATGACGCGATAAAAAAGGGTCACGTGACATCTTAATTACTTTTTGGGAAAAATTTAAAGCACAATTTTGATTTTTTTTTTTTTTTTTTTGTAAATTTGATTTTTTAACTTTTTTACCATTAATTTTTATATGTATACATGATATAATATTTTTTTATTCTCTCATTTATCTAGTATCATATTTTAGAAATAAATCTTTCAATTTAAAATTTTATTTTTTTATTTTAAATTAACTATAATTTTATAAGTAATTTTGTATTTTAAAAACATGTTTTATAAATTTAAATTTATGATAATTTGATAATCTATTTCATATTCGATTGTAGTTTTATAATCAATTTCTTAATTTAAATAAACAAATAATTATAGAACAATTTAATATTTTGTTTTTCTTTGTAAAATAGATTTTAATTTAAAAAAGTGTTTTTGTAATTTTTAATTAAGACAATTTCATAATGCAATTTGCATTTTGTAAATATATTTTGTAATATTAAATTAACGTTAATTTCACAATTAAGTTCGTATTTTAAAAATATGCTTTATAAATTAAATTCAAACGAAAGTAATACATATATTTGTTTTCAATTATTTTTATTTATTAATTCTTACAGTCTTTTATTTTCTTTCTTAAACAAGAAAGGCAAGAAGATGATCAATATTAATAATAATTTGAAATTTGAAACAATCAAATATAAAAAAAAATTTAATAAATATGTTCTTAAATGTCACATTATACAAAAAACAACCAACAATTTTCATAACTTTTCCGTAAACACTCTTCATCCAAACAAAAAATAATAACACTTCTATCTAAACACTCAACCAAAACCTTCAAACAAATAAACTATTACTAAATACTCAAAATAATTCCTCAATAAAATCTCAAACAAACCCCATAGAGTTTTGTTTTTTTTTTTTTATATATAGACTTTTAAAAGTCAAATTTTAGTCAATGTATTTATAAATTTGTTCCATTTTGGTCCACGTTCAAAAGTTCAATTTTAGTTAATAAATTTTCACATAATTTCATCTAGTCCATAGACTTTAAAATTAGTCTCTGTGATAAATTTGAATTTTATATATATTGAAATTGATTCAATTATGTTAATAATTATAATATAAGTAATGAAATTATGCACGGATATTTCTAAAATTTATAAAGGAAGATGATAATTTTGAGAAGAAAAAAAGTACCGCTATGTTTTCAGTAAGAATCAAAATTTCATTTATTTTGAAAGTGAGGAACAAAAAAAAAAAAAAAAAAGAAAAAGAATCATGGTTGTATATGTTAATGGGAGTGAAGATTGTAACTAGTGTATAAGATAGAAAAATGGGAGGGTTGAGCTAAGAGTAAAGGGAGATGAAGGAAGACTCATGATTTGGCTTTAAAGTCATGATATCAATTACATCAACATAAGATCATGAGTTCGAATCCCTACCTCAATTATTATAATGTAAAAAAAAAAACTTGGGGAAACACAGTTGGGGCAGGATTTCATTGGTACCTTTACAAGGCATGAGAATCTTCATTATCATTATTGTAAGCTAAAAATATCCCGAAAGACTCGAAAGAGATTGAGACCCGCACGAAGGACAAATAAGCCAACGTCGACCCTCCGGGGGTCGGCCAAATGGAGGCCTCGAGCCAAGCAAGTTCGACTCCTCCTGGGGTCGGGCAAGGAAGGCCTTGACCCCTCGGAGTATGCCCTTGCAGCCTCACCCTTCTCGGGTTCGGCAACGAGTAGGTTAATCTGAGTGGATTGGCCATGGAGGTCAGGACTCTCTGAAGAGTCGACCGAGTCCAAGTAACGTTTGGAGGCGCTACACCCAGTGGTGTCACCCGTTACACCGAGTAGGTCAATCCGAGTGGATTGGCCGTGGAGGTCAGGACTCTTCGAAGAGTCGACCGAGTCCAAGTAGCGTATGAAGGTGCTGCACCTCGTGGCGTCGCCCGTTACAACGAGTGGGTCGGCCTGAGTGGGTTGACCGTAGAGGTCAGGACTCTTCGAAGAGTCGACCGAGTCCAGAATCAAGAGCGTTACACCTCCAAAAGGTAACGATTAGGAGTTACGTCGGTATTCATACCCGGCTTAATAACGGACGTTTCTAACGACCGGCCATTAATTATATTGCCATAAGTGAGCTGCATCGATTATGAGACCCACGACTATAGGAATCAAGTCATTTCTCCCTTTCAGGAGAGGGATCCTAAGCTAAGTACCCTTAAGTCATTCTAAAGTGCACTAAATTATTCTGTCAATTTTCTTACTGGCTTAGGCATCGAAGGTCTGTAGCTCACACCACACTCGTGTGTTCTAATTTAGCTTTTGTGCACGACTTTTCGTCATCAGCTAAACAAATCATTATTGTAAATATCCGTTAACCATTTTTCGGCATAAAAAATTACTATTTAATATTTGAAAGTTTATAAATTAAAATCAATAAATTTGAAAGTTTATACAAAAAGTAAAAAAAAATTGAAAATTTAAAGACTAAAATTAAAAGTTAAAAAAACGTAGGAACAAGACTAAAATAAAGTTTAATATCTATGGACCGATTTAGCATTTTAAATACTTATAAAAAGATAATAACTGTGGGTTAAAATTTTGAGAAAAACAAATTTTGTTTCGAAATAAAATCAAATAGCATGGAATCTCAAACTGCCAATATGCAAGGAAGCCGTCGACCCTAAAGATGACCGACTATAGGGGAATTTAATCAGTGATGACGTGGAATCAGATCTTTTCGTGGGTCCTACCTATTTCTTTCTCTTACACGTGTCGACACTCTATTCATTTAAATATATAATTCTCGAATTTTCTTTTCAACATTATTGACTGAGTCGTTCGGTGATGAAGGGTTTAGATAACCTCTACTACATACTACCGAATCCAAATTATTTGTTATCCTAGGTTATAATAATTTTGAGTAAATTATAAATTTGATCTCCATAATTTGAATAACGTTAGGGTTAGGTCTATGAATTAAAAATCTAGAGTTTAGTTGTTATGATTTTGAAAAATATAAAATTTAACTTTTATAATATAGAGAAACATAGAGTTTAGTCCTAATGGTTTGGATAAGCATAATTTAGTCTTTTAGTTTGATAATATCTAAAAAAATGGTTCATTCGTACATCGTAGGCGAATTAGGTATATGTAGATGCAACTTTTGATATATAAAATGATGCATTTTTTTTTGTACAATCAATTACTTACACTCACACTCTCATCATGAAGCACAAATAATTAACTTCTACGTATTTTATTCACCAACAAATATGAAAGACATCTATTTTTTAGATTTTGTCAAACCTTAAGTCGAACTAAATGTTCGACATTTTACAAAATATGTCTAAAAAATGTGATTAAAATTAATCACCTATAGTGGAAGCGAAAACTAATAAATAAGTGCACATCCAACCATTGTTTTGGTAACCAAGATGAAAGCCAATGATCACTGGATAAAACGACCACCAACGAAAATCATTGACAGCGAAGTTCTTAGATCTTCTACACCTTCACTTTTCGTGACTCAAATGGTGGGGTTTTCTTAATGGTAGAGTAGACATATGAACCAAAAATCGAAAAAGGAAACACAATAACTCTTTGTGTTTTTGTATGAAATCCATCGTTAGTTTTCTCTACCATTAAGAGAATAACTTTAAAATGAATAAAATAAAAGTAGATGGTTACAAAAAAGGGGAGGTTACTGAGATCATGGGGTATTATAGATGGAGAAAATTTAATAATTAAATATAATATAATTTTAGTTCCAACATTCTCCACTTGACCCATGAGCACCTCACTAGTATCATAATGAAAAACAAAATACATGTATTATGGCGACAAGTCTTCTACGTGCAAGTATTATCTTCCATATATCACAATGCATCTTGTTTCTCAACACAACCCATATACCTTAGTGAATAAACCCTATGTTCATTCGAGGTCCATATTGAAGTAATGCTTTATCAATAATAAATATGTTTGTGCACAAACTGAATGAGAAAACATAAACGAATAGGAGTTTCATTAAATATTGAATGTTTATGCAATCAATATTTACATATAAGAACCAAGTTCCATTATGATTACTTGATCCTTGAAATTTTTGAGTTGCATGCCTTTAGTCAATGAACAAACAATCATCAACTCAATACTAATGTGTTAAATGACCACTTTCTTATCTTTAACACATTCTCTAATGACTAAGTACTTAATGTCGTTATGCTTAATTCGACTACCACTTTGGTGGTTCTTAGCCTTAAAAATAACACTTGAGTTGTCAAAATATATTCTCAATGGCGCCCTACAAACAGAGTCAGCAGCCCTAAGCCCAGGAATGAAACTCTTCAACCATACACCACGTGAGATAGCTTCAAAACATGATATGAACTCGACTCTATAGTGGAAGTAATGTCAAGTTTTTCCAAGATAGAACTCCATTAGCAAGTATGATAACATAATTAAATGATGATTTACATTAACCAACATAACCAATAAAGTATGAATTGGAATTAGCCAATCACTTCCAAATTGTTGGTTCGTTTAAATATGAGCATAGAAGCTTTTGTTCCATTCAACAAACCTATTTTGTTTGTAGGTTTCCAGTGATCAACATTTGGGTTTTACTCTAAAATCTTTCTAACATCATAGAAAAATGTCAAAGCATATAGAATGTTCTTTATATGTTCTTGTTCGAGCTCATTTTTAGTATACTACATAAGGCTAAAATTAAAACATTTCACAATAGTTGCTACACTTGGTGAACAGATTTTCATCCGAAATCTCTCTAAAACTTTGATATAGGTTTTTTAAGACAATAAAAAATTGTTGACATAATATTTCTTACCCATATCATTCATATCAAAGTTTTTTTTTTTGAGAGAAATTGTTGCACCTGATGTAGCAAACTCTTATCATTAGTTACAAGCAAAATGTCATCTACATATAAAAAGATAAAGCTTATCTTACCCCACTGACCTTTTGGTATATACAACGATCCATAACGTTCTCTTCAAAATCAAATGAAGTGATGACATCATGAAATTTCAAATACCATTAACGAGGCACTTGTTTTAATCCTTAAATGAATTTATTAAGCTTAGAAACCAATCACTAAATTCTTTGCTCTAGTATATTGTCTTAATGTTATGTTAACGTTCTCATGTAAAACATGACAATGTTACTCAACTGGTTGCTCAACAATTTCAGAAATTGTTTGAACCTAATTTTCTACTAAACTATCATAAATAGCTTGTGGTACTTCTAAGATTAAATCTTTCCATATGCATTTGAACTTAAGGCGAATTGTTAATATTAAGTCCTTCACTTGAAGTGGCAAACTGAGCATCAAAATGATCTTTATTGAATTTGATCACTCCCACTAATCAAGTCATTCTCAAGAAATTTAGCATTTCTTGATTTCACAAGACTTCTTTCAAACTTTGTACATATCATTTATGAGCTTGGGACCATCACATAATATTTTAGAGAAAATCACACATTGAATTGCTACAATTACTTAATTATGCGCACACTACTAAATTTGAAACTAGTATGAAGTATATTCTACCAATGTAGAAACATGAACATAAATCTAGCGACATAAAACTTGCCTATGGGCTAAAGTTTCAATTCAACTATATTTATCTCAAGATAATTATCAAATTATGTTCTATTTTCTAGTCCCTGTGGTTAAACTAGAAAATATAATTTGATATTTTATTCAAATTAAATTTTAAGTTAATATGAAGTATATTCTACCCATGTAGAATCATGAAAAAATATGAAACTAGTGACATAGAACTTGCATGTGGGCTAAAGTTCTAATTCAATTAGACTCATAAAATTATTATGATAAACTATTAAATTATGTTCCTTTTTCTATGGGTAATAGAAAATATAATGTTATAATTTATCCTAATTAATCACACACAAAGTAAAAATTCCTGTGGGATAAAATTTACTATATTATAGTAGATTAATTACAAATAATGTTTATTATCCAAATATAATTCTAATAAATTTTATTAAAATTAAATCTATGAATCACTTAAACTTAATAAATATTCAAACTCAATTATTGGTTTAAGCAGTATATTTATAGTATTTTATTATCTAACTCAATATTGCATTTATAATAACAATAATCAAGCAAACAAAATATAGATAATATAAATACAAAATTGAGTCATTAATTTATTTTTAAAGAAATAATATTATCCGACTTAATATTACATGAATAATAAAAAAAAAAATCATGTAAAACAAAATATAGATAATATAAAACAAAAATTAAGTTATCAATTTAAAATAATATTATCTAACTTAATATTGCATGAATAATTATAAAAAAATAATCATGCAAAACAAAATATAGATAATATATAACAAAACCGAGTCATTAACCATTTTATTTTATTATGCATAATTAATTAAAATTAATATATACCTATTTAATTTAAGCATAATGAATTAAATTGAACCCAACAACGGTACATAGATAACAAAGAACCATTTTAATCAATAAATTTATTTATTAAAATTAAAATTAATAAATAAGTGTACCTCAAGCCATTGTTTTGGTAACCAAGACAAAAGCCAACGAACATCATTGATAGCGGAGTTCTTAGATCTTCTACACCCTCATTCTTCCTAATGATGTAGTTTTCTTAATGTTAGTGTAGACACCAAAAACCGAAAAAGGAAGCACAATAACTCTTGTGTTTTTGTATGAAATCCATCGTTAGTTTTCTCTACCATTGACAGAGAATAACTTAAAAATGAATAAAATAAAAGTGGTGGTGGTTACCGAAGAGGTAGGAAGAGGTTACACAGATCATCATTTTAAAGTTAGAATCAAGGGAATGATAGGGTTATAGTCGTTCAGTTTAACTTAAATCAACTCAACTAAAAACTAAATTATATATAATCAATTAGCAAAATATGTATGTTGGGAAAAATATGTACTTACGGTTATATAATCAAATTAGCAAAATATGTATGTTGGTAGGAAATATGTACTTATGGTTATACTAAATATAACCAATGGAAAAGTTAACACACCTCGATTCGATCATCATCATACATCTTCGATTTTCGAAGATTCATGCTAATACTAAGTACCATCTTCTAGCATCACCTAATTGACCAATCAGATTATCCATATTTGTTGTACATTTTATCACGATTTCTTTGTCTCCTCAAGTTCTTCTTAGTTAACCCTCAATCCTTTCCGTCTCTCCTCCGGGATACCACATACACAAAGGATTGTTAATGTATGTAGGTTTGATTTTAAACCTATTGAGATCTCTATGAAAATTTTTATTGTCAAGGAATTCTATTCCTCGTGATATTTTCTATTATTTCTTTAATTATAACTAATTTGGGTCTTCTGTTCTTCAATATATACTAATATGTACAATAAGTGAGGCATGTTAAATGCGCACTTGAGTGTATACTTGTATGTATAATGACTACAATGCGTACCTACCAAGTATAGTGCCCCGTTGTCACTGATTTGCCTAGAAGAATGTGCGATAGTGGAGAAGTTGGGGGTTGGGTTTGCAAAACCATCTTGAATATTTATGGTGGGAATGCACGGTTGTGGGAGATGACTTCGTAGCAATTTTAGAAAGAAATAGTCATTTGGAAGAGATGCTAGTGTGGGCTACTGATAAATGGCTAAGATTAATTGTTTGTGATGTGACGTGATAACAAGATTTAGATATTTATATTTTTTTAAAGAAATATTTTTGGATATTCAAATATATATATATAATTATTTTTTTTTAAGAAGTCAATAGTTGTTTGTTCCTTAAATCAAGGATTGATCAAGCTATCCATACAAACTTAAAAAAAAAAAAAAGAAAAAAAAAAAGAAAATCTAAAAGTGTATTTGGAAATGAATTTATCATCTTTATTCACTGATTTTTGTTTTGACATTGATTTAAAGTCTTAAAAAAAAAAAACAAAAAGGAATTCTCTTACTAGGTATAAAAAATTTAAACAATTACTCCCATTTTTCAAATTTTTTTAAGTGCAAATATGTCCATTCATTTTGGCCCAACCTAAGTCTGGCCAGCAGCCCTTCCCAAGTGCAATAGGAGGTGACTTGGACTAAGATCATAAAGGACCCTAGTCCAATTTCTTTTATACTACTTTTATTTAAATTCCAAAAATACCCTTCCAACTGTTTTAAGCTCAACAAAAAATGAGGGGTGAGAATTACCATTTTTTTTAGTACAAATTAGGAGAAAATGGACCACAAATTCATATAGGGCACAACTGCTCTCAAATACATGAAAGTCAAATACCAACTTTTTAGGATTAAACCTGTAGCGTGGATGTTAAACTAGATTACTACCTTTAAACAATGAAACCAAATACTATTTTGGCTGGTTGAGATACGAAAGTTTAATGCCTTAGTATAATCAAAATTTATTATAATCCTTCGCTTCTATTTAAATGAATAATCTTAGTCATTGATGAGGGTATGCAAAATCTTGTAATTACAGATAAATGGTTGTCAATTTGAACCATCAATTCTATAAAATATGTACATTATACGTAAAGTTTAAACTTATCTTGTAATAGATTTAAGGTGTGTTTGGGGCAAAGAGAATGTGAATGATTATAGGAGGAATGCGAAATTAAGAGGAGAATAAGAAAGAAAATAATTATGGCGAGAATGATTAATTGTGTTTGTGGTTAAATGAATGATTTTGAGGAATGATTAATTGTATTTGAGATAAAGAGAAGGATAATGAGAAAAATAAAATAATGCGTATGATATGAGAGATAAATAGTTATGAGTAAAATAAAAAATTGTTATGAGATGAATAGAAGGTTGTTAGAAGGAGAATAAATGATTTTGGAGAAACGTGGTTATGGCCGTGGAATAATTCTCCCTAGCCCAAACACCAAGAACCATTTCCCTACCATTCTCCCCTTTATTAAGGTTGACCAAAATAGGCTCAAGTACCTCGAGGTCGTGGGTTCGAATCCCCACTCAAATTGTGTAGCGTAAAAAAAAACCAAAATAGATCCGTGAATTATAGAAATGGAAAAGTGCATTTTATTCTCTCCAATATACACATATATATATCTCTTCGGCATAATTGAAAGCCGTTGATGGGTGGCCCAAGAATGAGACATTCAAACTCAATTGTAGAAAGAGTGAAACAACAACAAGTGTAATTAATTACTCTAATTAATTACTTCAAAAGAAAGGGAATTTTTTAGCCTTTCTTTCATTTTAGGTTACCAATAAAAAAAAAAAAAAAAAAAAGAGATTACAAAAAAAGCAAATGGTAAAGGCATCAGATGCTACAAGCTTGTAAGTTGGCCAAATATTAATTTAGCATCACTAATAATTCTTCAAAAATCAATTTCCCTAGCTAGTTTCAAACAGCTCCACCTGAAGAAAAAAAAAAAAAAAAAAAACCATGTATCAAAATTATCTACTCTAACAACATATCTAATATACATTTAATCGATTATATATACATTATAAAACTTTGATTTAAAAAAAAAAAAAAAAATAGAAGCTGAAAATTTGCTATTCTTACCATAAACTCTCGGAGTTTGGCATTTGTAACATTCCATCCTACTGGCGTAGTTGTGCGTTTCACATCCCATTCTACATAAAATTAGACATATTATTAAAGAAATTAAAAAAAAAAAAAAAAAAAAATCGACAATGGTTACCTATTGCAAATCCAATCCCCAGATTTCCAACCAGGCAAGGCTCCAATATCAGCAGATTTATATGAATTACATCTAAAGCAAATTGATCTGCTAGCATAGTTGTGAGCTCCACAATTGCAATACCAATCTCCTGCTAACACTTGCGTTTTGCATTGTTCATACGTTGTTGGGTCTGGGCCACCGTATTTAGGGTACCCGCATCGTTGGCATGCTTCTCTCTTTTTGAAGTTCATGTGCTCACACACGCCGCACATCCAATCACCTCCCGACCAATTCATGTTCATTCTCAATCCTACGATCCCCATATATCACATTGAAACTCGAATCAATAAACATCCTATAATATTGGACACACATAAATGAGAGAAATATATCTTATATATCTTATAAATACGATATATTTTATCATTCTCACGTGAAATGTTCAATGTCTTCATTCAACAACTCAATACTTGTTTGGATTTTTTGAATTCTAATATTAGATAAACCTACACTTTCATTTCAACTCTTTAATTTAATATAAGATTAGAACTTATGAGATCGAAATTAACTATCGAGATATAACAACAACAAATAAAATTATATATATATATAGAGAGAGAGAATATTATATATGGATATGTATTATTGTAAGTGCAAAAGAATAAATGAAATAGTGAGTTAGGACATTGAAGAAAAAACTCACCTTGAAGTTTAGTTGGTTTGTGCTTGTGAAATTTGAATTATGGAAATGAAAGTTTGGTGAGGTTTTGCTTGGTGTGGCCTTTGGAGGGCTTATATAGTTGCCAAAAAGGTTTTGCAAGTGGCTCAATTTCTTTTCATTTTCATTCTTTATTTAGTAAAAAATGAGAGTGAATTAAATTAAAAGAAAAAGGGAGTGATGAAATGAATTAAAATAAAAAAGAGAGTGAAAAAAAAAGGGTCAATTTTCACTATTTTTCTAAACCAAAATTATGATGTGACAATTTTTTTTTAATTTATCAAATGGAAAAAGAAAATTCAGATTCAAAATTATTAGATTGTACAAAATATCTTTAGAATTAGAGTTATACTCTTATTTGACGATTTTATTTGAGTTAATAACTAAGGTGAACGATTATAAAAGTTACTTACTGTCTAGTTTAAATTGTTAAATTTATGTTTTTTTTATAATTTTGTCATTTATTAGCCTACTAATTTTTGTTAACAAAATAAAAATAATAAAATGGATCAAACACATTGCAAAAAGCCATTTGGTTAATTTAGACTTTTTTTTTTGAATTCTTTTTTTTTTCTTCTTTCTCATATAAATGTGAAAATGTTTGAGAAACTAAGGAAAATTTGATATATATGGCTAATTGTTAAATAATATTTTCATACCATGACCCATGCCTTATTCTTTCTCTCCCTCTCTCTATTTTAATATCTAAGAGGAGATCAAAACACATCAAGCCTTTAAATCTTTAGTGTAAATGTTTATTTTAATCTACTTAGTTTCTTTCCATTTTTAGTTTTTTGAGAATTTTACTTAGTTTTTAATAAGTCTAGTTAATTAATAAGCTTTTAATTTAAGGTTTATTAGGTCCCTTGCTTTTATAATTTTGTATCTAATTGGTCATTTGCCTATTATATAGTTTTTTTTAGAATTCACATATCAATTACACAAAATTGGACATTTTTATTTTCACTAGATATGAAATAAATCATTTTTTTTTTGGGGTGGAAAATTGTATATATGTCAAGATTTATTAATTTGAGATCCTTTAACTTAAAGAGCATATTCACAACCTCAATTTATTACTAAACATTTGTTAGAAGTTCATAAATTTATTAAACCTAAAATTGATATATATATATATATATATATTTGAGAAACTTGCCATAAACTTTTAAATGGAGGTCAATATTTGAAGGGCTCGAACCAATAACCTTATATTAGTTGACATAATTAAATTTACTTATATCTATAAATTTAAACTTTTAAGTTGATTGGTGATTTAACATAATTAAATATGGTATCAAACTCTATGAACCCAAATATTTTGTCCAATAAAAATGAATTTGAGATATGATTCAAGATTGGTGAATCCAAAAGAGCCATCATCTTCAAAGATATGTCAAGAAATTATCCCACATTGAAAAAGCACTGTGTGAGAAAATATCTTGATGTCCAAACTTCCTAATATAGTATTCAAAGCAAGAGATCTTGAGTTCAGATTCTTATCAAATAATTTCCTCTCAATAAATAGAAAATTAAAAAGTTTATGAAACAAACTTGACAACTTTGAAAAGTAGGTAGGTTATAAATGGAACAAACCTGAAAATTTAGGACTAAAACGATATTTTAACTTTAATAATAAAGAAAATCATAAGTTTTCATTACTTATGAAAATCATGCATGAAGAGAATATTCTATATATCTCTCTCTAAAGTATTTTATCATCTTGGAATGGTTTCACGTGATGCACCAAACATGGCGTTGCATGCTCCTTGATGCCATATTCCTTCTCACCACTTGGGAAAATAATATATAGATGCAGCCTTCCCTATATAAATATTTCGACAATTTTATGTGTGGGTCAAAGTTTATAAAACTTTATAGTATATAACGAAAATATATATAGCTATATTCATGTGTGTATACCCCCAAACTCTTTATTTTCTTTTCATTAATTTTATTGGCTTTGTTGGAATATATTCATTTTAATAATGTGGCATATTCATATTGTTAAGTCAAAATCTTTCAATCTAGTTTTGAGGATTCTTCTTCTTTTGGCATGCAATAATTCACAAGAATATTATGCATGTCGACATTTTTAAAATGTTCGAGTATAACAAGTAATTTAAAGTAACGATAACGGATAAGATTAATGATTATTGTGATATTTTCAAAAGAGGGATATTCAAATTATAGTCAATTACCATTAATTATAGAACTTAGAGAGATGAGACGTGCATCAATTATCGATCTTTAAAGTTAATGGCTTAAAGAAACTCCACAAATAGTAAAAATAGAAACATTACTAACATTAAAAATTTGGCCTATAATGTTA
The DNA here is from genome assembly GCA_037832605.1 of Cyclanthera cordifolia. Lineage (NCBI taxonomy): Eukaryota > Viridiplantae > Streptophyta > Magnoliopsida > Cucurbitales > Cucurbitaceae > Cyclanthera > Cyclanthera cordifolia. Next base: position 16,912 of record JBBMEG010003043.1, on the reverse strand, counting down.
GGGAAAACCAGACATTAAATGACTTACATGTTGAACATACGCCCACACATTTATGGGAGTACCATAAAAAGGTGTTTAATGATGGGTTGTTCGATATTAAATGTGCATGTCATGAAAAGTATCCTACATAAAAAAAGCATGGCTTTAAAAGTATTGCCCGTCATAAAAAACATGTACCATTTCTTGTAACTTTGATGATGTGCTTTTCCCGTCATCAAAGGTGTATGTCATAATAGGCGATAGTCATTGAATGTCTATTATGACGAACTACTCATCATGAAAAGATTGTGCCATACTATTTAAAGGTCTCTTATAAGACGAGCTACCTGCATGAAAGGATCATGTCGTCAAAGATGATCGACATTAAAAATCAATTTTTTTTTCTAAAATATGTAATTTCAGTTTTTTTTTATTCATTTATTTGTTGCACGCTTATTACCTAAAGTGCCCGACATATAAGGTGTGCTCAATCTGATATTAAAAAAAACTGTTGATTTGCTTTATTAAGCGACAAATTCGACATCAACGATATTTTCTCTTATCTATTTTCTTTGAACATAAAGTATATTTAGTCAACCTGCGAAATAAAATTTTTAACAAGGAAACGAGTAGAAAATTTTCGATATTCAATTAGTAAAAGAATTTAAGGTAATAAAAAGTTTAAGAAAATCATTACGAATTTACCTT
>JBBMEG010003043.1:0-16125 GCA_037832605.1 Cyclanthera cordifolia | reverse complement strand
TTTTGTGTAGCATAAAAGGATAAATACTCACTTTTTACGTCATAATTTGAAAGTCATTGTCTGCTAAATTTTTCATTGACTGTTAAATTTTTCATTTTGACCGCTCTGACACCCCAATCATTTTAATGTCATCACCAACATTTTTCGTGCATAGCAACCTCGTTTTTAGCATAGCCACCAACGAGAAACAGTTGCGTTAGTCGTTGCATTCTCGTGCTATGTGCAATCACCATTGAGATCGAACTAAGAACTTCCACGTATCACTCGAGGAATCACGCTCTTGTCCATGGAGATTTGACAAATGACTGAGTTTTGTTGACCAAGCTATCTCCACTAACTGGCAGCATTGTCAGATGTTGGAGACAGCGTCGCGCAATTGCTGACACACTATCTGTCATGAAGCTACTAACCAATCCTAAGATTAGAGATTTATCTCCTGAGCCTTTTGTCAGAGTGTCCCTAACCTGCTAGGCCACTTTCAGCATGCCGCATGTCACGGTCATGCTTGTCCAATGCGTGTTGCACATGACCGCATGCACTCCTATACTCGTTTTTATGATGCTTTCTTAGTATAGGATTTACTTTACATGTTATTTCTTTTGATGTGCAAGCCTGCCACATAAAAAATGTGCCAAAAGGTACTATAAAAGGGATATGATTTCTTGAAGATTCATTCCTACCAAGTTAATGATGAGTGGAATATACTTGAAATGATCCTTATCGTATTTTTATATACCCATTCAAAGACAAAATGTATTCTCAAACCTTCTTCTCCAATTTTGAAAACATTTTCACAAGGAACCTGAGAGAGGTTGAACTAGTTGTACCACCCGTTTTGCTTTTTCGTTTGGCTAACTTGCTCACCAGATTAGAGCAAGTGTTTTACGATTTCTTCGCAAGGACAATGAAGTTGGTTTGTGCCATTACGTGCATTCGAAGTGCATGTGTTGTCCCTTCGCGTGAGCACCACTCACTGCCACTCGAATTTCATGTGTTGTCGTCCACTTCACAAAAGTAAAATTTTCATATAGCCTATTTTAGGTAATTTTCATGCTCTCTGTCTATTTTTAATAGTCCGAGGTGCTAATTTTGATCGTTAATGCTATTTCGATCCATTTTTAAGTTTAAGATTTTTAATTATGAAATGAGTTTTGTCATGACCTGTAGGCCTGAATTCTATGGTGAATGAATTATAATTTGTAAAATATCTTGTGATTTCCCTATTAGATAAGCACGTTAGATGTTACATGAGAAGTATTATGAACGTATGGGCATGTTGTATGTATTTCTAAGCATATTGTATGTATTTCTATGTTAACTATTTATTGTAAGACATGATAGGTAATAATATTATATATGTTACCTGGACCCACAATCTCATTCGACACAAAACCTGACAAGTAAGTATGTGAAACACGTTACCCATGCATTATATTACTATTATATGAGTATGATGTATCATGTACCTAGGCAGGTAAACACATCTTACATGTTAGCCGCCAGATGTATATAGACATGGTAGGTAATCATTTTAGTACATATAATACCTAGACATCATAGACCTAGCAGGTAAACATATATTATATGTTACCCAGGATTACAACGACTTGGTCGGTAAGCATGTTATACATGTTACCCAGAATTGTAAGACTAGGTAGATAAGCATGACATTGATGCTATCCCGACATCATTATTTTATTTGATTAATCAACCATTATTAATTAATGATATATATATATATATATATATGTTGTTTACTCTTATATTCATACTTATACATATCCCAAGTTAGGAATCCTTACTGAGTTTAATAACTCACAATTTTCTTTTGTGGGCTTATACACACGAGCTTTACCATGATGGTTGATTTAGAGCAGGTTGACCCATGTGCATGTTTGTCTTATTCTTTTGAGTATTGACTATTTTATGTCTTTCCACACAGGTTCTTAACTAATAGAGACATGAACTTGCACTACTTATTTTTACTTACGTTTAAAATAGGGTACCCTTGGTTTTATGGATTTTTATTGTTTTATATTTATATTACTTATAAAAAGCAAATGAATTATTCAAAATGTCTCTTGTACGAAGGATCAATTTACACTTTCATTTAGAGTAAAGGCCTTAATGAGAACCCTAATCTAGGTCGGATCCTTACACATTCAATTTTTACGATTAACATCAATAACACATTAGTTATGTAATACCCGCGATTAGAAGGGGTACATGAACGATTCGAGTCCACTGCCGAATGAGAGAGATCTTGAGGGATATAGTCTCATAGTTAAGAAAGGTTTAAAAGAGTTGATTTGTATTATCTATACCAACAAGGTGCAACTTTCTTTTCGATGGCTCAATCGTAGGAACTTCACAGTTAAACGTGCTTAGCTTGGAGTAGTCCTAGATTTGATGACCTTCTAGAAATTTTCCTAGGATGTATGTAAGCGAGGACAAAACATGCTGAAATGACTTGTGTTGGTCTTTGGGGATAGTCTTCACTCTTAGAAGCGCATAAAGGTTAATAGTAACGTGGCCGTGTGGCAGGAAAGTCATGGAAATGTTCGGGGCCCAAAGTGGCCAGATCTGGATTCTAAAACCTCATCCAAATCCTGGACTACAAGCGTTACAAACTATGTATTCAAAATATAATAAAAAAATTCAACATTACTTGTTCTTTAGTTAACTTTGCATGGCTTTTTCGAGATATATAATTATTTGATTGAATTTCTCTCCTTCGTTTTTTCTTTTTTTTTTTTTTTGTAACATAAATAAGGATACTAATTAAGTCTTAAACATTAAATTAAAAAAAAAAAGAGTATGCATATTTATATATATACACACATCTTCTACTTTTCGAACAATCTAATTTGTAAAAAATTATTTCAATCTTCTTTTGAGGATGTACGAGAATCTAAAAGAAGTGTCGCCAACTTCTCATGTTCAATCTTATATCGTTTAATATAATTTTAATTTAGGGTGTATCAAAATGTCTTAATTTCTTTGATGTTGATACTAAATTCCTATATTTGGACGTAGGATCCAACACAAATGAGACTTGCATATAAATAAGCCAATTTAGTTTTTAGTAGTACAAATCCCACAAACATTATTGAACATAAACATTACCTCTACTCAACTCTAGATCTTCTCTGTAAGATCCCAGGATCATCACTTCAATAGTCGTATGGAAGAGATAATTCTCTAACAAATACCCTAAGATAAATGTAATTGTGTGCCAGACTTCTTCATTTCTTGAATGTCAGAAATTTACTAAGTTCTTGATGTTCACCAACAATCTTATCTCGTACCAATTCACGCATAATCGTGAAGCCTTGTGGAACATGGTTTTTTTTAGCACATTTTGGTTACTCTCACATTCATCCTCTAAATTATTGAAGTTTGATATCACGTATCTATTTGGGAGAGAAACAATATAATTAAATTAAAAAACAGAATTATACAAACTCAAGTTACTAGATACTTGAGAGATACTAACTTGACATTGATAAGTATTTTATAGAATAGGAAATTAGAATTTTAAGTTATTAGATATCCGAGAGAGACTAAACTTGACATTCATAAACTTATATACTAACTCAAACTTTTAAACCAATACTAAAATTAATAATTCACTATAAACATGATTTTTATAAACTATAGTTCCTTCATCATTCAGAATATACATTAACGTACCAAAGCTCCCATTCTTCGAGTTCAATTAACATTTTCAATGCATAATAGCACACTAAGACAATATAGTATAATGAAACTTAAATTTGTTAACAAAGCAGTACGAGGAACACAAAGAAATGCAAAAAAGAAGCCCCAAATCCACCATGAAAGATCAGAAAACAAAGAAAATGCAAAGTTATCAACAAAAAATCACGACTCAACGACGGCTAGCGAAAAAAATGTGAAACTTCTTAAACGTTTTCGTTAAAATTTGTGAGTGTTTCCAACTAGAAAAAAATGAGAGATAACATTTCGAGTTTGAACTTGGTAAGGAAGGAATCGTAAAAACGTAAACCTCAGATATAAGAAACATGAAGAGAGGGAATATGAAAAGTTATAAGCTTACAATGATGAGAAAACCCTTTTAATGACAGACAACCCATCATCTTAGACCTTTAATGTTAAATAATTCTTTAATGATGGATAACCCGTCATCATAGCTCTTTAACGATGAGCTCTTTTTAAAAAACTACGAATCATTAATGATGGAAAATTTTCTATGTTAGACTCGTGCAATGATGGAATGTTGTCAATAAAAGATCATTTGTCATAAAATATGTAGGTCATGAAAGATCATACATCATGTAAGATCCTTGTTTTTCAAAAATTCATCTGCCATGAATATTTTTTAAAGTTTAAAAGTTCTCTGTCATTGAAGCCTTGAATGATTGTAGTTAAAGGAGAGTGACTATACTTGACGTGAGAGTTGCGCAAAAATCTTCTTTGAATAATTAAGACATGCCTCAAATAATTCACGAAATGTAATCATAATTGTTAATAATTTGATTTAGTTCTACATGGCCCCGTAATTATTGCCTATTGGTACCGCTAAATTTCGATGGAAGAATGAGATTTTCATTATAGAAATTAAGATGCTAACATAAGCTTAATTAATTAAGAAGATTTTTATGCACAATTAAGAAATTTTTTGCGCTTGGTCGAGAAGTTACAAGCTAAGAAGTCTTATATGGAAATGTGTTGGAAAAAACCTTCCAAAACTATCGCTTGAATATGTAGAAATATAACTGAGAAATTAAAATGATAAACAACAAAAGATGACACAGTAATTTATGTGGAAATGCTTCAAAAAAAAAAACTTTTATCATGTGAAAAATTACTAAAATCACGCAAAATTCTCTCTCGACTTTAATTACATGAATACTTCATCAAAGCTTGTAGTACTAACAAAAAGATTTAATTAGAGTTAGTACGTATTCTTAAAATATTTTTAATGAGATGTCTTGAAAACAAGGTCACGTGCTTCCTTTATATTGTTTGTTGGAACACACCACATTATCGCATCTTTTAAATTATTCCTGATATTTTACCCAAACTTTGCAAGTGGGACAACTTTATTATAGTTTTGCCAAGTTCTCAATAAAAGGGTTGATAACATGATTCGATTGGTTATATTTTATTCAACTCCACAATAAAAAAATTAAATTTTAAAAATCTCTATTTGACTCTATCCTTACCGTGAAAGTAATATTGTATTGTTTAGGTAGAAGCTGTAATCCCATTTCGAGAGGGCATGAATTAATAAAAAGGTTAAAAAGTGTTATATCTAACATTATAAAAAGTAAAAATGGGCTTAAGTAGAGTATAATAACTTAAAGGTTATATATATATATTCTTTTATTTATCTATTATAATATAAGGTCAAAAGGATTTGAAATATTAATCTTTGGCTAATATTATGCTAGAACTAAGAAAATATTCAAATTAGAGTGAGGGCAATTTCAATTTCTAATTGATGTTGGTGTAAATTTATTCTCATCCATGAAAATTTGTAGCTGACATGTCATACAGACAATACATATATCAAAATCACTTTTTATTTGCTGACATGGCTACACAGCAATATACTTCAATGGTTGACCAAGCATGAGATAAGAAAGAATAATAATTTTAAGAAGAATTAATTTTTTGGGCCATAAAATGTCAATGTTGTATATGTGGAAAACCTTAGAAAATGAATTATCCTTCTTTTTCTTCCTTTTTGATTTTTATTCTTTAATTTGTGATGGTTCTTAAAAAGGGGACAGATAATGCTTTGGAGAATTTTGATCCATTGTTTGGTGCCAACAGGACATTCTCTTTAACCAATCAAATATTATAATCTTCTTGGAGAAGTGGTCTATACAAGTTCAATAGTTTCCTATTTCAAAATCAATTTTTTGCAAAATAAAATAAATAAAATAAAATAATAATAATAATAAATAATAAAGAGGAGACAAAAAAAAAAAAAAAAAAGTATCGTGTAGCTGATATTTCATATAAAAGAGTAAGGCCTGTCCAATTGGTTTTCTTTTTTGAAAATTAAAAGTATAAACCACTTTCACTTTTTATAGTAAAATAAAACCATGTTTGGATGACTATAAAGAAATAAATTTTATTTTACAAGCTCCTTTTTCATTTTGAATTAGAACCATGAATTTAAATATTATCTAAAAAAAAAAAAAAAAAATTAGTGTTAAGAAAAAAAACATGATTATTCAAAAAAAAAAAGAAGAAAAAAAAAAGACAATCAAACAAAGTTGTAGTTTTAAAAACTTTAGATAATCAAAGAAATTAGAAAAAAAAGAGAAAAAGTTACGTCTAAAATAAGGGATGGAAGAGCTCAAGTCTGGAAGGTTGAATGATGCATACTTTTTTACTTTATCTTGGAGGTAAGCAGTTATATTTCTATTCCTTGTACATTCTAATTTGTCATATAAATGTTCATGAAACTAGTTTGAGTTATTAGTTGTGTTTCACTCTTTTAGAGTGCGATGTGCGAGTTATTAGTAGAACTTTGTCATCTTTTGGAGAAATGTATGAGTTGTTAGCGATGTTTCACTCTTTAAGATGCAATGTATTACTAGTGGTGTCTCACTCCATTAAGAGTGCAATGTGAGTTACTAGATATGTTTCACTTCTTTGAGAGCGTAGGGTGAATTGCTGACGACGCTTCACATTTATGGGAGTGCAGGATGAATTGTTAGCGGTGTTTCATTCTAGATGTTTCACTTCTTTAGGAGCGTTTGATGAGTTGTTGACGTTGTTTCACTCCTTTAGAGTGTATGATGAGTTACTGGTAGTGTGTCACTCCTTTCAAGTTCAAGGTGACTTTCTAGCGTTGTTTTGCTCAAGAGTGTAGGGTAAGTTGCTAGATGTAGTTCACTTCCTTAAGAGTCTAAAGTGAGTTGTCAGTCATGTTTCACTTCTTTGAAAGTGTAGGGTGAGTTTCTAGTGGTGCTTCATTCCTGTGAGAGTACAAGGTAAGTTGCAAGTTGTGCTTCACTCATGAGAAAGTGTAAGGTGAGATTCTTAAGAGTGTAGTCGTACTTTTAAGTTAAAGATAATATAGTACACTTAAGCGATACACGATTGTTTGAGGTGTGAGTTGAAGTATGTTTTAGTTATGTATTATGAATTAAGGCGTGATTGAGTACAACTATGTGATTTTTCCTACTGAATGATGAATTGTGATTCATTTGTTGAAAAATAAAGTAGATAGAATTGAAACATGTTAATCTCTTACCAATTTAGTGTAAGACCTTGGAAGCTGTTTAATTTTAGTTCATGCAGTTACTTCAGTAAGACTCACTTATGTAAGTTGTAAGATAACTTACTCAAACGTGAGACTCATGTAAAGAGATTAACTCGCAGTTGTGATGTTGATATTCTGTACATGATAAGCTTGAGCGAAGATTAGTGGAAGGAGAATTACCTATGTGAAGGTGTTATTCAATGTGAGTTAGCGTGCTTGTGGTGAGGGTTTATTTGAACATATTGCTAGTATATTGTAAATATTAGAAGCTTTGCCCTAGTGGGGTGTAAGTTGTGTGAGTTGATGAAAATCGGTAATAGGGACCTCTAATTAGTGTAGTTAAGGTGTATGAAACTATTACGAATGTAACAGTTACGTCGTGTGTGAACTTTAACAGTGAGATTCGAGCTTGATTTTCGAAGTTGGGATTGGTTATAGGATGGTTAGAAGATGCCATAATGCGACTAGTACGACAACTAGTGTGAGATTGGTTGTTCAAATAGTTAAAAGATGTGTTTGAACATACAATTAATAATGAATACCTATTGATATACAGGTTCTGGTAATTATGGATGCATGGTGATAGTCACGGCTGAGAGAGTGGTGTTATAGCGATTTACTCTAAGTGACAAGAAATTTAGGGTGGAATTCCCTAAAGTGGCATGTAGTTAGTGAGATCATCCTTCATCATTTTGAGGCACTCCTTTAGTCGAAAGTTGTGATGCTAACTAGTTTTCAATTGGTGCACGAGTAATGTATTTTTGAGTCGTATGTATAAATGTGTTTCTGGCTCTAGTTAGAGAGCTTAGTGAGCAAAGAGTTGCTCTAGAGTGAAGTACTTGATATACATGTCAGATAGGGTGGTCTACAGTAAGCGATTAACATTCGTGAGATCTCAAGTACTATAGGCATGATCAATCCGTGTTCAAGAGTTGCTAGTACAACCTATTAACTTCTATTGATGGATTGTAGTTTATCAATTTATCTTACAGAAAAGATACTTTGTATGTATATACTCACTTTTTGCTATGTTGTTAGCTATAGCACATTTCTTTGAGATATAAGTGAATTTATGATGAATTGTAGCTAGACTAGAGACAAAAATTTGGAATTCAATTTGTTAACTATTTACGATTATTTATAATATGTTACCTCAAAAATTTTAGAGTGTTACATAAAATTTAAAAGTTCTAAAAGAAAATAATTATATAAAATTTAGAAATCAACATAAATTCATAAAAGGAAAGAAAAACATAGATTTACTATCTTTTAATTTTTTTTTTTTAATATGTGAACCTAGTCAATTTATGTGCATCTTAATTATTCTAATTCCTATAATATTTGAATGTAAAAAAGATTTGTAAGTTTCTCTTTTAATTAAAAAAAAAAATTTACTAATAAATAAATGGTCCCCACAAATTGAAATATGACATCTTATTGTTATTACCATAGTTATACATCGTTTACATTATAGATGGCAGACAAAGGAAAGAATTTAGCTTAAATCATTATCTTGTAGAAATGGACCTTTTTTCTATCTCTAGCAGAGACCCATACCATCCAATGAAGCCACTAAAGAAAAAGACTGGATTGATAACACAATTGCCCTTGGGGTTTTAGCCATTTCTAAACAATTGTAGTATCATTTTACAAGCATCAACTCATCTAACAAAATAAACATAATCATAACTAATTTCACGAGACAAATATCCGGGAAAATCCATTTTTATTTATTGAAGTGAATGGATCTACACAGATTTTTCTTAGTACAAAATCCAGTAAATTAAAAAGGCAAAAGCAAGCAAATATTGAGATGGCTAGGTTCTGCAATGCCTGCCCTAAAATCTTTTTGAGGTTAATTAGCTTTTCTTTCAATGCCTAACCTCAAATTTCAAGGTTGAGAACTCAATTGAATTCATATGATTCAGTTTTGGAACTTTGCTTGAACGAGTTTCTTCTTGCTGTTGCAAGAACAGTCTTGTCTGCCACTATAAAGTATGCTGCTCCAGCCACTGCCATTGAAAAATCTTTTTTTAAAAAATCCTTTTGCAATGAAAAGAAAATGAAAGTGAAACCATATAATGACTTGGAAGGAAAAAAGAAATGAACCTGTGGAGATAATGAGAGCTTGAGCTGTAGGATTCAGATGAGCTTTTGCCCATGGCAGCATCCTCACACTAGCCAACTGCAAAATTGTAACAGTTCTGGTTAGTTATAATTTGTCTCTCTCCCCAAAGAGAGCATATAGCTCAATCAACATCAGAATTAAGAATGACCACAAAGTCTGTGGTACCGTCAAGAAAAATTGGCTTCTCTCAACTCTAATATCTACAATATTTTTTGACACAATCAAGATGTTCGGTTCGAAAGACGTGGCATCAGAAGCTAGCTCTACACCGCCTATTAGGGGTGAAAGGGCAGCTCCATGGTACCTCTACCCCAAGGGAAGATCTAGAAATTTTTACGAGGGACAAAATTTTACATTCTAACTTCGCAATGTGTTGAAGATGAGTCCCCCAACCCAAACGAATTCCAGTATTTTATTTTTAAAGTGAGTGTTAGAGTCATTATACGAGCACTTCCACTATTCTTACGAGATATACTGTCTGATCTTACAACATTTAGAAGTCAAAAAAACTTGTTGAAAATTAATTCTAAGGTAGATGGTAACTACAGGTTGAACATCACATTTTAGTTACTTAAGGTCCTTGGACCACTAGATAATTCCATGAGGGTTAATGATTTGCAATATATTGGACATGAGCCCTTACCCCAATCCAAGGAATTTGCTAAGTATTCGAATATGCTGACTTTGAGTATAGCTCAACCAATTAAAGCATATATCATCATCGAATAAGAGGTGAAATGTTTGAATTTCCCATCAAATGTTGTTGAACTCAAAATATAATGCTATAACTGATCTCACGTCTGCCGTTCATGGCACTCTAAAAAACCATTTTTGTCTAAAATGAATCACAAAGTTTTTTATAGTACTCCAGCAATAGAGGTAAGATAACCTAAATCAGGTAAGGATTACGTTTTTAAGCAAATTTAGTCATGTTTTTGGCACAAAAGTCGAAGCTGATGAGTGATATCAATTATTCTCCAAAAGAAAGAAGAAAAATATCTGGGTTTGCTTTATGAAGAAGATTGGAACTTACAGTGGGAATGGCAGTGGCAATACTTGCAATGGCAGCTGCTTTTGCTCCTGCTATCACACCATCTGCCCATCAAAAAAAAGAAGAAACATAACCCATTAGCTTCAGATGCTGATGATAAAAGTTAAATTTATGAAGAGAATTATTAGAAACACAAGCACAACATCAGATATCACTTATTTTCATGGCACCAAATCTGAAGCGGATCACATTCACAACCCATCTCTCTTTAGCTTTTACTTAAACCATTAACTAAAAAAGAAGAGTTAGTGGGTGAAGTTGGAATGGGAGAAGTTGAATATGGTCCCCCTGACATTCTTTTTTTTTAGAAAAAGAAAGCTAAAAAAGCAAAACTCTCTTTGGGTAATTTCGTCGAACAGGTAAAAGGCATGATCAAAAAAACCAAATCATAACCCATCAATATGAAAAATGAGCCACTATTTTCAACGACACATATAATCAATAAATCACAGCGTGGTAATCAACAAATCATAGCAACTAAAATCCTATTACTTTTTTGTTCCCCGCTGAAAAATCCCAAGAAAAAATAAAAATGAAAACAATTACCTTTAGCACAACGCTTTGCCATAGCAACTTTTGGGTCATGGGAGGCCAGATTTTTCCTCTCGAAGAAGGCCTGAGCTACGCTCTTTGCCATTGTAGGAAGAACAAGAACTGCAGAGATTTTCTGTTGAATATAACAAAAAAAACAGGGGAAGACTGTGGATGATTTTGGTTTGAGAAATAGAAATACATTTGAGAGTATTTATAAGCATCAAAGAGGAGTGAATGAAAGTAAGTGATTTTGAGAGGTCGAAGCTCAGGTGGTGCATTAGTGGAAGGGAGTTTGATGGTTTCCCCAAATTCCAGCGTCTCTCAGTCTCTTGTTTTCTTTCTCTTTTTCTCTGCTTGGTTTTTTTGAACCTTCCTACCCAAAATGTCCCTGGTATCTAACCAAAATTCTACTTTTACCCTTTCTGCGGGAAGCTAGTGGACAACACTACTACTAGGGGGATTGAACTTGGGGAGAGAAAGAGAAGAGGAAGGGGGAGAAATTAAATCATTTATTTATTTTTAATAGATTTTAATCCCTTTTTAACTTTTTCTCAAATATTCTATCAAATTTCAAATTAAATTTTATATTAAAGTTCATATACTTAAAATAAAAATCTCTCTACTAAGTACACTCTCAAAAAGATTTTTGTAATTTCTTCATTCTAAAATACTAATTCTCAGACAAGTATTTCATATTCTCAAATTACTATATTTTCTTTACCAAGTACAATCTCAAAAAGGTTAATATTGATTGGTGTCGTTGTTCGATGGTGGCCAGAGATGCAGAGACGTCACTCACTATGATCCTCATTCCCCAAGAATTGATGCTTAAAACTTTTTTTTTATTCAACAACGTTAGGAAAGGGAGATTCGATAGTTACTAGGTTGTATAAGGTGTCGTATGAAACAATGAATGAGATAATTAAAGTCGACGACAAAGATGCTTCATTCTCGCTATGATTTGTGTCCATCATAATCAAGATATTATGATATTCTTGTTAATACAAACATTATAAATATGACCAATATAATTAAAAATTTGTTGTGTTTTTGTTTTAAGGAATAAAAAGTTGATTGTAGTAATGCATTATAAATATTCATTAATATCATTATTATAAAAAATATATAAACTTAAATACGGACGTATGTAGTACGTAATATGTAATATGTAATATTGTATAAGGTAGAAATAGTGGTAGATCCGATGACTAAGAGGTTATAAATTTGAATCTCCAATCATCAATGTTATAATCTTAAAAAAAAAAAAAAATCAATACTACATCTAATCACGTTTATTGATTATTTATATGATTACATTTTTTTTTTCGTTTAGTCATATTATTTTGATAGAATGTTATTTTTGCTTAAAAAATATTGATCAATAATTAGTGAAAATTATAGGTTTTATTTTATTATTATTATTTTGTTTTTTTGGTAGTACAACAAAGGTAGTTATTGGGATATTTTGAATCTACAATCTCCCAGGAAAGTAAGACATGCTGATTACCACTTTGATACTACAATTAATAGTTAAATATATATATATACACGCACAACATATTGAACTACAAAACGCAATAATATTTATGTGTATATAACAATAGACGTTCACTATTGGAAAAAATTTATAACACGTTAATTTCATTGTTGGTAATCGAATTTAAAGGCACGTTACGAAATTGATTATATATATATATGTATATAATTTGTTTAATTATTTTATTTTTTTAATTTTGTATAGTGCATAGTAGAATGTGGTATGTGAATCACTAACCTGATAGTTAGTTTTACTTTCAAAATAAACTTAACTACAAGAATTAATATATATATCATCAAACTTGAGTACACAGGTATCTTCATTCCTTCAAAATAGATGTACTAAAAAACTGAAAAAAAATCAAACATTTAATTTAATGGGTAAATGTGGGATAGCTTTCTTATATCTAACCTAAAATTTCAAAATGATATAAAATGAAAAGGGTACTATAGTAATTTCAAGACTCCCACAACTGTTGAAAGTGAAGCTGGTCCAACTTCAATTTTTTTTTTTTTTTTTAAATTGTCTTTTTATTTTTTTGGATAAAAGATTACTCATGCAGAGTGATTTTAAAAATATTTTTCAGCATTTTTTTTAACTCTAAAATAGTTTAGTCAATTAATTTGATTAAACGAAAAATCAAATCTCTTGGAATTTTCAACACTCACTGTTATAAAATTATATGAGTCCATGTAAATCTAAAGTTTAATCTAAACCATAGAATGTTGGTCTATTTTGTTTACTCTACTTGCATAAATAATTAATTTTAACAAGATTTTAATTAATGCAACTTTATGGAAATTTTTGAATAGTTGCATTTTCTCATAAGTATAAAGTTTAAGTGTTGTATTTTTGTAATGTTTCAAAATTTATTTGTGAAAACAATGTTACAAACTGTGCTATTTTTAAACTGTTTTCGATTAACATTGATTTTAATTTATTGAAACTTATTTAACTTGCATGCTACTTAAAAAATATATCATATTGATAATTATACATAAATAGTTAGTTTGAAAAATACATTAATCTAAACATGTAAGACATGAGCCAAAGTGAATACTCAATTGCTCAAAATATTTAAGAATTATCATAAGGTGTGTGGTTGGAAATCCAAATTTTATATATATACACATATATGCATATATACATACATATATATATATATATATATTTATTTATTTATTGTTGATACATTTTCTTAGTTATATTTTCAAGTAGGTTAACTTTGTATTTTAGGGTTTTTTTTTTCTTTTTTCAATGTGATTAAATAATGGTAATGAAGTCTAAATAGATGGGTTAAAACTGAAAATTAAAAGTCTATATATATTTTAATTATTAATTTTCTATTGCAATACAATGGTGGGAGGTATGAGTGCTTGTCCTAAAAACCATGGGTGCTAGAGTTTTATTTCTATGAACTTAAAGCTCTGCATGGAATTGAAACACGTGTCAGAATTTAACGGCTGAGATTTCTAGTTGTTCTGTGCTTGTAAGAGTACCTATGGGCTTCTCAAGATAATTTTAAAAGAGTGTCTTATTTTATAGTAAAAAAAAAAGTGTCTTTTATTATTTTTTTTACAAATCTAAGTGGGTAGCACATTGGCACAACCAGAGGATTTACCCCATCTTTTAATGATTAAAATATTATTTTTGGTAATTTTATTTAGTTAAAAAGATATTTACCAACTGAGTTATTTTAAGTAGGGAAAAGATGAGTGAGTGGAAATAGAAAATTCTTTTGAGTTGAATTCCGGCAAGAGCCAAGAATGCATGGTAGTGAAACTAGGTTGAGATTTGGGGGTCATGATTATAGTAGTAAATGGTCTAAATTTGAGAAACCTCTAATTAAGATAATGTCTTGTCTTTTTAGACTTTAAATTTTTGTCAAAATCAAAATTAGACTAGATTTGATTTTTTTTTTTTTGCTTCTTTAATTATCCTCAATTTAATTTAATATTCTAAGTCTTTTAATTTTTTATTGATTCACTAAAATCTAAATTGTTCCACAAATCAAATCTTTATCAACAAATTTATTATATATTTGAAATTTTCTCACTTTTTTTAAAAGAAAATTAACATTTTTTTTTTAAATTCAACTATTTAGAAAATAAAGATTATAACAAATTTTAATTTAATTCAAATCAAATAAATAGTGAAAGTTGTTGAAATTATTACTATTAAAAGTCTAAATTTCCTTTCAAATTTAATAAAATATGGTGTTAAAAAAAATGTATACTCAGACAAATTTGACGATGCTCAGAATTTCAAGTTTGAATGAAATCCAAGAATAGTAAAGGAACCTTCCGATTTCTTAACAAAATCTTCAAAAGTGAAACGACCATGTGAAAGATATTTTTATGCTCAATTATGATCCAACTTCTTCAAGGTTTTTAGTAACCATAATTCATATCAATAGAATCAACTCCTTCACAATTGCATTCAATCGCTTTGTTTTGTTCACTCTTCGTTTTTTTATTGTAGATGTTTGAAATCAACGTTTGAAGAATTATTTATGGCCACTGAGAAAAACATTAAAAAATGTTGCAGTAAAGTAAGTTTAACAGAACCGATCGTCAAAGTTTAATAAAGTTGTTCTTATGTTGTTGCGGAAGAATTTAATATTCATCTCAAATTGAATGTACACGGACTGTTGCATTTTTTTAGAATTACAACCATATGTACAAGTACAGACACCAAACACATCGGTGAGAAGAGTTGTTATCGATGAGATTAATGCTACCCAAGCAAAGATTAATTGAATGAAAAGTATGTATATGTATGGACGCCATAAATACATCAGAGGGACTATTTGTGTGCATGGACTATTGCATTTTGGTTGAAATCAAACATTACGTCCAAGTATGGACACCACCAACGCATCACAGAGACTAGTTTGTGTCACTAGTAGAAAGTGAAGAATATGTGACGGGCATAGTTGAATCTATCGACTTACTACATATAGCATTAAAGAAAAAGTATAAGCATAGACGAATGATAGCGTATCGAACTTGTTCATGCAAAATACCACGAAGTGCTACAGGTAGTACGTTGTTGCATCAAAACATGATGGTCGTGCAATTTTAGTCCGTAAAGTTTCAAATCACTAAGCGACACTGTTTTACTTATGTTTGATGAATCTCCTTCAGTACTTTAATTTCAGATAATGTTTTACACCCTTAAATTCTCATTTTTTGTCAGTGTGTAATATATTGGACGTAAGAATATTCTTTTCTCTCCCATTTTTGGGCTAACTCGGATCTGATATTCAATTCTACTAAGACTTGACGTGTTTTTAACTCATCTTTTGTTTTGCCAAGAATATCAAGCAAGATTCCAATAATATTAGAACAAACATTCTTCTCGATGTATTTTGACATCTAAACAATGTCGCACGTGAAAATTGTTGGCTTTTTGTCTATTATCTCAAATTAATTAATTTTAATTAATTAATATTTTGATGATAACAAACTTGAATTTTGTTTACTGATATTTTTGGAGTTTTGAAGGGTTTATTATATAGGGAATGAAGAGACAATTCCAACGCATTTTGAATCGTTCAAATTGAAGCTAAAATGAGGAAGATATGGACATTTGAAGTTTTGGAAGGAAAA
>JBBMEG010003010.1:0-38256 GCA_037832605.1 Cyclanthera cordifolia | reverse complement strand
GCTTTTGGGTATTTTCACCGTATTTTAATCTATGAATATTTTATTAAAAAAAAATAAATAAAAGTTAGAATTTAGTATCTATGGTTTAAAGAAATAGAATTTAATTCTACGAACTATAAGAACTATATAAAGTATAGATTTGTAAACCATAAGAACTAAAGTTTAGCCCTCTTTTCTTTTAAATGGGAGCCTTATAACCATTTCATGGATCAAACTTATGACTCTGGTGTTGAACTGGATTAACGCCAAACAATGAAATCACTGCGTCACCAACTATTTGGATAAAACTCTGAACTTATTGAACATATAAACACTAAATATTTTTAACAAATTTTGATATTTAATTATTAAAAAAATACCATTTCGAAGAGGTTAAAAATACCATTATAATCATTATATTTAAATTTCATTAAATTTTATTATAATCATTTTGTCATGGAGGTCGAGTTGGTCGTGGAGGTCAGGACTCTCCTCCAAGAGTCCACTCAGTCCAAGTAACGTCTTAATCCACACAGGCGGAAGTTATGTCGAGAGGGCCAGAACCCCCTCTTAGGAGCGAGCCTTGGAGATGAGAACC
Organism: Cyclanthera cordifolia; assembly: GCA_037832605.1. Classification (NCBI taxonomy): domain Eukaryota; kingdom Viridiplantae; phylum Streptophyta; class Magnoliopsida; order Cucurbitales; family Cucurbitaceae; genus Cyclanthera; species Cyclanthera cordifolia. The sequence continues at coordinate 37,679 of JBBMEG010003010.1, read as the reverse complement.
CGAAAAAGTAGACCAAGACCAAAGCCAACCTCTAAAGAGGTCGGTTGAGAGGGCGGAAACCCCACAAGGGTTGCTCATGGAAGTAGGACTCTCTCTTTGTAGAGTCAACCAAGTCCAAATAACACTTAGAACCGTTGCACTATAAAGTGGCAATGATCGAATATTACAATGAGAACGCCTTGACACTCTGAGGGTCGGTCGTGGAGGTCAGGACTCTCCTCCAGGAGTCGATCAATTCTAAGAAACATCTAGATACGCTAATAATAGTTAAAAGTTACGTCGAGAGGGTCAGGATCCCCCTAAGGGGTGAGCCATGAAGGTGAAGACCGCAAGGGTTGATCAAGACCAAAGACGCCTCTAAAGGATCAGTCAAGAGGGAAAAAATCCAACGAGGGTTGGCCATGGAGGTTAGAACTCTCTCTTTGAAGAGTCAAAGTCTAAAGTGACATCAAAAATCGTTACACCCGTAAGAGGAAATGACCAGAAGTCACACTGAGAAGGTCAGAACGCATAAAGGGTCGACCATGATGGTCAGGACCCCCTAAGGTCGACCAAGTCGAAGTAACCTCCCAAGCGTTATAAATGGCTGACAGTTAAACCGCCATTAACTAGGATACAATAGTTATAACTCCAGCTACTATAAAAGAGTCAGAAGTTCAACATTCGAATCCAAGTCATTTTAAGCTACTAGAGTGTAAGCTAAAACTTGAGGTATCAAACTCTCTCTAAAATACTTTCCAATGCATTTCTCACTTAGGCATCAGAGGCCCTATGGCTCACACCACACTAGTGTGCCTAATTTTCATTTAATTTTAGGCGTCGTTCTCAATAAAACAAATACCTTTCGTTGATTATGGAAGTACCATTTTCGGTATCAACATGTATAATGTAAAATGTAGGTTAAAATACTATTTGGTTCCTCAATATTGAAGTTTGTTTTATTTGGTCCTTAGACTTTTCTATGTCCAATTTTGATCCTCCAACTTTCCGAAAAGCTTAATAAAAGCAGTATTTTTGTTATTGCGAAGTTAACTTCCTCATTATCCAGGGAATGGAAAAATAAGATTAAAATAACATTTTGATCTCCAGACTTTAAAGATGGTTCTATTTTAGTCCCTAGACTTTCAAAAGGTCAAATTTATTCCCCAGACTTTGAGAATTGTTCAATTTTAGTCCCTAAACTTTCAAATGTTCAATTTTAGTCCTTCAACTTCTAATTAAGTTTAAAAATAGTATGTAATATTAGTTTAGAGTTAACCCATGGTTAAAATACTAATTAAAAAATAATATATTTTTCTCTTTTTTCCTTTGAATATTCTCTCCATTTTCTAACTCAACTCTATCCTCTGTTTCTTAAAAAAAAAAAAAGAACAGTCTAGTAGCAAAAAACAATATTTTTCATAAGTACCACCTGAGATTAAGTAGTTGATGCGGTGATCAGTCTAGTAATTCTGTTATAGACTCGCATCGACTACTTCGTTAAGGATGATCGTATGTCAATGTGATCTTCACCTAAGTGGGTTGTAAACTCATACTTTATGAAAGCGTCCTTTGATTTGCATGGGTGAAACCAACCAAACAACGTTGATTCAATAGGCCTCTCATGTGGGGATTGTCGTGGTGAGTGACAGAAAACATAATGTCATATGAAGAAATTCATGTCTTCCCGAATAATGAGGAAGATTTACAACTGTTCCCTTAAGAACTGATTATAAGGCTTGGACATAGGAATCCTGCCTCTCATTAGTCTGAGATGACACTGATTTATAATTGGACTATAAACACTTGTTCATTAGAGGAATGAGTGACACTTAAGAAGAAAGATGTAACCACATGGACATAATAGATCTTATGTCCCTATTGTTGATTACGAACAAGCTCGTGAAGGATCATATGAGAGATCAGTGATTATGTCCATAGACATAACTTGTTCAATAGTGTGAACGGGTTCAACACATGCCTTTAGTGGGATAAGTCTAATGTTAACGAATAGGGATTGGATCACGGGTCGTTGTAGCTTTCAACCTATAGGTTCACCAGCCCCCGGGCTAGTTCATACTTGTCGGTACTCAGTTTTAATAGAGAATGAATTTAAAGAGCTCAAAATCACAGATTAATTATGCAGGATGTAATTAGTAGGAGCTTTAAGTTTAATGGTTAAACTTAATTACATAATATATGAGATATATTGACTTAATAGTTTTGGGATAAATATTATTGGGAGAAATTAATTTATGGAATAAATTAATTATAAGATAGTTATTTAATTGAGAGATCTAGCAATTAATATCTTGAACATATCAATTTTATTAATAAATTATTGGATAATTATTAAGTAGAGACTATTAATTAATATGTTGGATATATTAATTCGGCATTTATTTATAGTATATTCGATATATTATGGAATAGAAATTTATTGGATAAATATCAATTAAAAAAATAAATGAGATATATTGGAATTAACGAAATTCCTTTCCCTTTATTTAGAAAGGAAATTTCGTCCCCTAGGAAAAATATGAAATTTTAGAAAATTGTATTTAAATGGGAAGGAAAAATCTGATTTAATACCAATACCTTTTAATATTGGAAAATATTGTATTTTTTCTAATTTAAAAATTTATTCATCTATTATAAATAAGAGACCTAGAAGGTCTTCATTCTTATCTCACTCACTTTGTGAGTAGTCGATGTGAAACAGAGAAATCCCTACGAAAGTTGAGATCTTTCTTTCTCTTCCATTAGTAAGACTCCACCAAACATTCAGTTGTAGTAAAGAAGTCATAGCTTGAAAGAGTGGAAGAGATGAATAGATCAATCCCCACCACATTAGATAAGAGACGTCATTCAATGTGAGTAATTATTTAAACAACAACATGTCGATCACCTAGGGTTCACCATATAGATTAATTGGATTAATCAAGATAATTGATTACATTAATTTATTGAATTTTTTTTTTTTGTTGTTGTTCACACGCTTATGCTGCGTTTTATGCATGCTCCTACCTTCTATTCACAACAACTGGTATCTGAGCTAAGGATGATTGTTATTGTTGAAATCTTTTTATTAGTTGATTATAATTTTCGATGTGTTTTGGTTTTAGAAATATATTAGAAGAGAAATTCCCCACATCAAGATGCAAGGAAGTGATATGCTCAAAGTACTATAAAAGAAGCATGAAGCCTTAGATTCAAGGCATCCCGTTAGAATCACTTTAAGCTTGGTGTACTAACTCTAGTGAACTTTCTTTTGTATTCTCTTGTGATTGAGTGGGTCAAAGAGTATGAGTAGTATAACATTTGAATAGAGTGTTTATGTAATTAGGGCCAAAGAGAGAATTCTGTGTGATTGTAGTCATTTTCACATAGTGAAAGTTTTTTCTAGCCGTGGTTTTTTCTTTGGTTTTGGAGTTTTTCAGGTAAATTTTGTGTTCTATTTTTTTATATTTCCTTTTAAATTTTCAATTATATTTATGCTTATTCTTGCATTGCATAATTTTGAGAAGGTTTTTGCCAACATAATGATGAAGCTAAATTGAATTTAATAATATCTCTAAAAATACCATCAAATTAAAGTTAATAGAAATTTGGAATAAAATAACAAATTTAAACGTAAACAATTATTTAAAGTCGTCATAGTCGTGACTTAAAAGTTTATAAAAAACACAGGTTGGAGTTTGTCAGAAGAAAATATTGACTTTAGCTATTAAAATATAGATTGGGAAATATCAGTACATACCATATTTTCGAATGTACAAGTTTTTCTAAAATTGATTTATAGCATTTTTATCCAATTTTTTCTTTTCAAAACTCTTTTTTCGCCCCCTCCCACTATGTCTACCTCCAGGTCTTCCCGTGTTTTTCTTCTTCAATATCAAAAAACAAAATCATAAACAGACCAATATAAGTTTCAATAACATTTTTTTTTTAAACTCAATATAAATTTCAATAAAATTTTTATTAAAACTGTTTAAATATAATTAGCATTTTTTATTTCTTTTTGGGCTGGTAACGAAATCCCACTATGTTTTTTTTTTTTTGTTGAAAATTACTGAGTTTCAGTTTAAGGATCGGCCATTTTATTTTATTATTATTATTTTTTTTTTGCAATGGCAGTTTTCTCCATCTTTTGCTGCTAAAAAAAACATTGAAACTCATTTTTTTTATTTCAAGATCTACGGAGTTTAGAGATCTCTGTTTGCAAAATCGAGATCAGATTTGTGTTCACGAAGAGAATTGTTTTCCAACAGTGTAAGACACTTATCGTTTTCCGTCGCCGACCACCACGACCACACGCCACTGCCAGAACCACCGACGTCCACTGATTCTGATTGAAATCATCACCGAATTGATTGAAGGTTACAAACTTCAATTAGTTTCACCGATCGACTTCAATCAGTAGACTGATGGACTTCAATCAATGGACTGACAGACTCAATTAATCTCACTAATCGACTTTAATCATTTAACTGATACACTTCAATCAGTTACATTGATAGGCTCCAATCATTTCAATGATAGACTTAAATCAACTTCACTAATGAACTTCAATCTGTAGACTAATAGACTTCAATCATTGAACTTTTAACTTATGGACTTTAATAAATTTACTATAACATTGAAATACGAGAGTATTGAAACGTTGAAGATAAATGATAGAATAAAAATATTGAATTCTTCTAAAACACTATAAAAATCACCCACTCATTCTGCAAATCAAAAAAAAAAAAAAAAACTCAAAATTTTTTTTTTTTGTACTGATCGACTTCGATGAGTGTATTGATTGACTTCAATCAACGAACTGATCGACTTCAATCAATAGACTAATCGACTTCAATCAACAGACTGATAGATAACTTTAAAGAGAGCCATAGACGTCCAAGTTGAGTGATGAAAAACTGACAAATTTGGACGGGCTTCATTTTTTACTTGGATGGGCTTCAGTTTTTGGCCAAGGGCTTTTTAGTCATTTTGATAGGGTCGCCTAAAAAAGTTGTTGTAGGTGCAAATAGTTTCAGAATCTGCTATACACCAAATATTTATTGTTTTTTTAATATACATGCCTAAGCCCCTTAAAATTTTAATAAAAGTATCAATCATATATCAAACTACCTTTAACCCACCCTCGCCGAGATTCTTGACACCTCCCCCTGAAATCTAGAAACAGTGACCAGAACCTCCCCCCCCCCACCGAAACCCCATCTTCCCCCACTAAAAGACAACATCGTCTTCCTCTGAACCCACCCACATCGAGATTATTCACGTGTCAGCCCCTGAACGCACGTCGAAATCTAAAATTAGTGGCCGGAAATCCCCTTCCTACCCCCTGAAACCCACTCTCCCCACTACCCAACAACAACGTCGTCTTCCTCTGAACCCACCACCATGGAGATTCTTCACGCCCCGACCCCCAAAATGCACGACAAACTCTAGAAACATTGATTGGAAACCTCCCTCACCCCCTGATTTCTTCGATGAATGCGATCTACACTGTTAAAACCACACTGCAACACCATTATTGCATACCCCAACCGAGCAAGGAATCCTAAAGCTCTCTCTAAAAAATAATGGATGTTACATAAATCACAACCCCTTTCAATGGATTGTCGGATGAACGGAACATCTATACAAATTACAAAACAACATATGTCAGAATACCTTGGGGTACAACAATCTATAAACTTCATGATCTAATTTCAATAGTGGTCAATGTTAGTGAGCATTCAACAATTACGGGCATCTTCCTATACAAAGATGGTTTCGTGCAACCAAGAAAAACGTCTTATTGGAGGACATATATGTACACCTTCTATATAATAGATTTTCTAGTAGTATGTACACTGATTGCTTCATCCTTGTAGAACTTGCACCCATACATACCGAGATATAAAACGAAACCACCTAGAAGATCCCATTGTGTTAAACGTAGATCTTACATTTCCCAGCACAGATGACCTAAAGAAAGTCCTTTGTAATTTAACATTGAGCATAAGTTTCCAGTTTAGAACTACGAAGTCTAATAAGAAGTAGTTTAAAGGGCGATGCATCAACGAAGAGTGTGAATGGACTACCAACGCATCTACATATAAAGGTAGTGATATATTGGTTATTAGGAAATTCAATGATAAACACGCATACCCAGTTGACGTTGTTCAAAATTATCACCTTCAGGTCACTCCATTGGTATTAAGTGGATATGCAAAAACATTAATTTGCACCAAGAAAAATATGACATGCACGCATAGGGACCTAATGAAGTATGTTAAAAAAACTCACGATATAAATATCAGTTATTACAAAGCAATGAAAGGCAAGAAGAAATCATTGGAGGCAGTGAGGGATTGACTAGAAGATTCATATGCGCTAATTGCGAAATTTGCTGCTAAAATTATCGAGAAGGATCCAGGTACCCTAAAAAAACCCCTTGTTATGTGATTTTAAATAAACCCAGTTATGTGATTGTTTTTATTGTGCAACTAAGGAAAAATAGTGACAATGAAGGTCCAACAAAATAATGTTCACATTGTATATACTAGTACATATTAGGTATGTATATAGGGTAGCGTGCGTCCTTATTCATGCCCAAAATATTTTGTGAAATAATAGTTAACACAACACTAAAATATGTAGGGAGTTATACATCACAGGAAGTCGATGATGACAACCGTTTCAGATTTTTCTTTATGAGTTTAGTAGCATCAATTTAAGGCTGGACATATTGTCTCCTGACAATATATAATTGTTGACGGTGCATCATTAAAAAAAATAAGTTTTCCAGTACTGTTATAATGACATGCGCATTTTATGACAACTTTGGTATTTACCCCTAGCATTTGCAATCATCGATTCTGAGAATGACAAGTTATGGAGATGGTTTTTTAGGAACTTGAAAACTTCGTTTGATATCACAAGAACCTGGTGATTGTATCGAAGCGCCGAGAATGCATTGAATAGGGTGTACACCAAAGCGTATCAAGTAGTTTGCACATTCCACCTACTACAAAATATTGAACCAGGTCACTGTAGTGAAGTATTCACAAATACATACTTTAATTTCGCTAAAGCATACGCTCTAGAAGAGTATGAGTATTACATTAGACACCTTACTAAATGTCTCCCAACATAAGATCTAGGCTCGAAGCTGTTGGACTTCATCGGTGGGCTGGGTGCATTTTTAAATGAAGAACGGTTACGTTCTTATGACAACCAATGTGTCAGAGAGTCTAACTGCATACTTAAAAGATGCAAGAAAGGTACCAATTATATCTCTACTAGAATCGATAAGCAACTTCATGCAACGTTCGTTCTTTGAGAGAATGAATGATGCAAATTATCACCATGTCGACATCACCCGAAGGTGCGAGGACCTGCTGCATCGGCACTTGTTTGCAAGCCATTCAATGGATGTAATGTGTCTTATACACTAACTATCCTAACTTACAATATATATATATATATATATACACACACACACACACATACTAACACACTTTGTTGACCCGATTTTAAGATTTATCCTATTAATAATTCATAATATGATGCCCATGACGGTCGAGGTTCAAACATGTACGTGCAAACAATGGCAAATAGACTTTATTCCATGTCCATGCACTTATTTGGTCATTGCGCACAAAGGATTAAAGTAGTACTCATTTGTCCATGATATTTTCAAGACAAGTACGCTAAGGAACCTTTACATGGTTAACATTTAGATGTCACATCATTCACACCCAACCATCCTAACCAGCGAGCTTATTCAACCCCCAAAGGTAAGACGACCTATAGAAAGACCAAGAAAGTCAAGGATTCGATCACACGTCGAAATAGCAAGCAAAGTAAAGTAAGGAAGATGTGATAGAACAGGACATAACCGAAGGACCTACAAGCACCTTGTTTGTTTGCACATAATTTTTTTAAGTAATAACAAAATATTTCTTTATGAGGGTAATGGTTGGGGGCATGAAATAGAATTTAAGCAATATTATAGAAAGTAATGAAGCAATGATTTTTTTAATGGTTGCCTATATTCAAATTACACTACACAACATATTAATGACAATACCCTTATACATACTAGTATAATTTTTATCAATGCTAATTACTGTGTATATAGGCCTATATACCAATATATAGACATGATATGCATGTGTGTACCCCTTCCCCACCCCTTAATGATTTGCAAATTATTCAATTCCCACCCCCACCCCTTAAGGGATGTGTTATTATCCTCGTTACACATACTAATTTTGTGTATGTATGAAAACGTACTAGTATGTATTCATGACACCCATGTTTATACCCCTTCTAACGGTGGGACAATACTCATACTTTTAAGTGTTCATCGTTTGTCATTTAATGCACGCACATAACCCCTCAGTCCCCCTACTTGCCACGTTATTGATAGTAAGCCCTGTGTGAACAAGCTATTTTTCGTGTTACAAGTTGGGTATACTAAATATTGCATATGTATGAAAATGTACTTGTATATATCATGACACCCTCGTTTGTACCCACACCTTCTAATGGTGGGACAGTACTTATATTTTTAAGTGTTCGTCGTAAGTTATTTAATGCATTCACATAGCCTTTAGGTCCCCCCCACCTACGACATGACCTATGATAAGCCCTATGTGAACAGGCTACTTTTCATGTTACAAGTTGGCTATACAACAATGTCATTTAAAACTCTTTACATTCAAGTTAACAAAAAGTTATGTGACGTGAACATATAAATACAAAAATGCAAAATGAATATCATTTACAACAGTTGTTAGAGAGTAACCCTACATCACCTGTATTCAATATTTTCCTACAAACACTAATGAAAACCAAAGAGACGAAATAAACAGAACTGGATTAGAACATGTCCCTCACAATAAACATCGAATAAGTGAAAGGCATATGGCACAATGTGCGCTGTACATCCAAGTATATAAAAGAAATCCTTTGTTGCACCATTGAGGATAAAAAGAGGAAAACAAAATGTGCATGTGCATCCAAGACCATAAAGGCCTCATGTACAAAAAACAGATTTTGGAAGCCAGTGTTTGGAAGAAAAAAAACCAGCAATGATCCTTAACCCTAATCAACATTAAACTTAAAAACCATAAAGCACCCAAGAAGCTTAATAATCCATATCCTAATAGTAGTACCAAACAAAATCACACCAACATTAACAAGTAAACCCTTTATCAGTCAATTATCCATTCAAACCCAATAAAATGCAACAAAAAATAGATGACGTTAAATCATGATTGGCTGAGTCTAAGATCGAATGAAGGATCAGCAAACTGGAGGGGCAGTGCCTTAGTGTCAGACTTCATATTTGAACCCATTTCGGCCCTCACGTACTAATAAGCCACTCTAGAGGTAGACCCAAGTTTGCGTCGCCGTTATTATTTTCCATATCACTTACGTAAGATAAAAAGGCATGTTATGATGTTCAAAATATTTCTTAACCACACACAATTGATGAGAACAAAAAAAAAAAAGAAAAAAAACCTCTGAGAGTGGTTGCCTGTTTTACACCCCCTAATTGGCAAATCCACGGTAATGGTAACATTGTTGCCTAACACACCTGTGGACACGAATTTTCCCATGCTCGCTAACACTGCAGATTAAATACATATAATGAAAACCTCAAGATGTCAAGGTGTATAAATAATTCATAGCAGGGTTACTACCTTCAAGAACTAAGCTTATTGAGTACTGCTCTTTCACCTATTGAGCTAATCTCATCATTTTGTTGAGGGTAGTGCCCTAAAGACCTAGTAGTTTATAAATTTAAGAATGAGCATTTAATGTTTGCTAGACATTTAATGTTGTTTTAAACTATTAATAAAACTTAATTTTTATTTCATAAATTTGCATATTTAATATTCAAACGTCATTCAACCTTATCACATTAGTTGGATTAATGTCGATAAACCCTTTGTTATTAATATGAACACTTGGATAAGTATGTGGGACATACAAGTGGATCTAGTTCCAAGTTTATAACCTAAAATGTCTACAGTATATGGACTAAGGCTAGGGTGCCTAAGTCCTGGTAACACTGTGGGTGCGACCTGCTTTGCAATAGTTGCAAACAACCTGATCCTGGTTGTTCATGAGGAGGCGTGCGAGTGGGGGCGGGGGCGCCTATGCAGAAAGGAGTTTCTACATATGGCTGGACCAGAGTTTTATGATAAAGCTAGTAATTTCGCTATAAACTCTTATCAACTACTTGACTAAGGAATATCGTATGTCGATGTGATCTTAATCCTAAGTGGGTTGCGAACTCCTCTATGAAATCGTTATTTGATGTACATGAGTGAGACCAGTCAAACAACACTTGGTCAAGTGGATTGTCGTAATGAGTGGCTGGGAATGCAACGTCACAAGAAGGAATTCACAACTTCTCTAATACTATGGAAGATGTAGAGTTGTTCTCTTAAGAACTGATCTAGGACTTGAACAAAGGGTCTCGCCTCTCATTGGCTTGAGAGGACATTGATTTATAGTCTGACTATAAACAGCTTGTTCATTAGAGGAATCAATAGTGCTTAAGGAGAAAGATGCAATCACATGGGTAGAAAATATTTCTTGTCCCGGCTGTGAATTACGAACAAGCTCGCAAAGGATCATATGAAAGATGATCGATTATATCCATGGACGTTAACTTGTCCTATAGTGCCAGAGAGTTCAACACAGACCTTTAGTGGAATAAGCCTGATGTAATGAGTAGTGATTGGATCCGAAGTCATTGTACCTTCCAATCTATAGGTCCACTAATCCCCGGGATAACTTAGTTAATGGTACAATGTTTCATTAGAGAATGAATTTGAAGAGTTTAAATTCACAAATTAATTAGGTTGGACATAATTAATAAGAGTGTTAAGTTTAATGGATAAACTTAACGAACCAATATATTGGATATATTAATTCGATTTTTTTGATAAATATTAATAAGGAGAAATTAATTTATTGGATAAATTAATTATAAATAATTAGTGAGAGAACTCAACTAATAATATATTGGACATATTAAAGTTTAAATAATTATTGGATAATTATTTAAAGCAGAATTATAATAAATATGTTAGACAAATTTGTTTAATAATTATTGGATAATTAAGGAGTTGAGATTTATTGGATAAATATCAATTAAAAATAAATAAAAGTAATTTTAAATTAGGATGAAAAAATCTTTGATTTTTTCTAATATATTTTATTATTGGATATTAAAATATATTATATTTTTCTTATTTAAAGATTTCACTTTTCTATTATAAATAGAAGGCTATGAGGTCTTCATTCTCATCCCACTTAATTGAGAGTAAGCTAATTCTCAAATAGAGAAACCTCTATGTAATTGAGCTCTCTATTTCCTCTTGAGAAAATTGCATCTAGATTAATTGAATTAATCTAAAGTTAATTAATTAGACTAATTAATGTGAAATTTTTGTTATTCATACGCTTCTTCCGTGTTTAAATGCATGCTCCTACCCCACAACTCCCAACACATTTATGTCATCATCATCATAAGGGGCCTACATTACCAATGATAAATTAGAAACATTTTGCTTTACATAAATCGAGGTTGAAGAAAGGCGAAAAAACGAGAATGCCTATTTGATAATTGCGAGGGAGGATCATTAGCTGAAGACCCCTAAGTTTGAAGCACGAGTGGCCTTATCGCTAATGTTTAGAAGGGTCTCTAGTAGGATCATCTTCATCATCTTGGTCTCTACGGTCATCTATAGCATTATTTTACTTTCCATAATCCTTCCTGTCATACCCATAATATTACAATAGTCAGCCAATGTTGTTTATACAGTACAAAAACAAAGTATGCACCTATACACACCTTTTGCGGGGGTTGATCCTCTAATTCACCAATTACCTGAGGTGCATCAGAACGGCTAGCAATCGCTCTAGATATTTGATGTAAGTGTTGCAGGACCACATCCAAGGTCCCCGTCACTATAGACAACTACTGTTGTAATGCTTATTGTTGCCTCATATACATATCTAGCCGCATGGAAAACTCCCTATTTTAGGGCCATAACAATTTTGGATCTCAGAGGAACGTTGAATGTTGTTGGGCTGCTACAGCCCAAAAGGCTATTCTGTTCTCGATTTTTTAACTCCTTGTCCAAGAATGGTGTGAAATATGGCATCGCAATTTCAGCGTCGGTTGCCACAAGATTCGTACGTCCAGTTGTAAAACAACATTAGTATAGTGACTTATTAAACAATTAAAATGACAACAAAACAATGGTGTTAAGTGAGTACCAAACTTACTGAGGGAACCTTAAAAACATGTGTTAAAAGTTCTTTCCATTCTAACTAAGAGTTAGACTCCTAATTCAATATCTGTGGACAATTGGTGTCAGTGCGAGTTGCATAATATGATGGTGCATAACTCAATAACAATATAACTTCATATTCCCAAACCAATAAAGCGTGCACGAATCTAGCCATTCCAACTGTGCAGTTCCCTTTTGCGATCCCCGCATTCCGTACATTCTTTACAAGTAACTCATACGCAACACATCTCCACGGGTAATTATTGAAAACCTCTAGGTCATCAATCATAAGTAAATGATCTTCCTCGATCGCAACCTTCTCTTGCTTTGCCAGAAATAAACTCTCCATACAATAAAGAAGATATATCTTGATCATGTCATCCTCGAGAGCTTTCTTGTTCACTTTAAAGGTCATGTTCAACACATAGTGTTTTATAACTTCATCATCATCAAAGTAGTCTCTCCAAAGGTGCCCCAGATTTTTTATTAAGCAGTATCGATCTTCGTCAAAGGCCGGCAATTTAAACCAGTAGTCCCCCCCCCCCCTCCCTAATCTTGAAAGTGAGTTCTGCAAATTTCTTAGGCTTGCAGTGCGTGTGGATTATGTGCAATAAAAATTTAGACCACGCATGTTTAACCAAGAAATTTAAGAGGTGGCTAAAGCATGTCTCCCTAAAATGTTCTAGATAATCAACCCGCAAATTCTTCTAGATTATTGCCATTACCCCACTTTTGTAGTAAAGATTAATTTGATGGCTCTATCTATTCGAGGTAGACATAAGGTAATCATCGTCCTACAAAGAAAAAAGATCGACAAAAATGTTCAGTAGTTAATGCCAAACACCTTTAAAACATAATGTTATATCACAACCCATGTATTTTGTTTCACAACAAAATGAACTCGGTGGAAAACAAAATGTCAGTTCACTGCATACACAAGCAGAATGACACCCCGACTGATAATAAAAAAACACATATATAATACACCACCACTATCGGTTCATACCTGAACATACATTTGACAAACTATGAGGCAGCACACATTAATGCCCATACTTACCATATTTTATACATACAAACATACACAGACACAGAAATGGATCAAATAACTAATAGTAAGCGTTAATGTGTATCGTTATGAGGATATCGCCTTCCCTAGCAGCTTTCGCCTTTATGGCCTTATATGCATTTCCTTTCTCTTTGCTATCATTGCCAACCTTCAAGCACACAACACAAGAAAGAAGCGGTCAGAAATAAAAAAGAAACATAATACCATGACGAAAAACACCACAAGTGCCTTTAGTTTGCCTTTACCACTTACAGGCTCTTTTACATGATGCGGCCCATTGTCTCCGCTATCCCCACTTGACGATGGCTCATCATTGTCATCATGGATGTCGCTTCCCCTTATCGAAGAGGCACCTTTAGACTCGACGCTTGCCTATATAATAAAACAGGGTGACCAAACACACATATGTCACATATTAGTTGATTAATAAAAATGGAAAATTATACCTCAGTTGGGTGGGCCTCCGAAACATATATTTTTTACCTTTTCGGAGAATTTTCGAAAGTCCCGGGTATGTTAGTTCCCACATACTCAGTACGACGCTTGTTCAAACGAACCATTTTTAGTGATTCCCTAGCCACTGATTCCCGGAGCCCTTACCACCACTTTAAATCTATGTAAAATGTGATACAACTAAACGAAACAGACCAATTGAAAAAAAAAAAAAAGTATCTCCAACAAGTTTTTACCACTTCAATCGAGGAAGACTCTTTTGTTTTGTTTGCTCTCGAAAAACTCCAGCCGATCACGCACTCATTCCCCTAGATTTAATCAATGTTTGCTCTTTTACCATACTGATGCTAAAAGTCATTTGAGATACTGATCTAACCTGATATAAAGTTTTTAAAAAACAAAAAAATAAAGAAAGTTATCATACTAACAAAATCTGCCGAGAATAGAAGTTCAAGCAGGATCCATGAATATATTTTTTTTAGACAAAAAAATCCATAAAAAAACTCCTTAAAAGTGCGAACCATGTCTTTCAGCTTTTGTGAGGGTTTGTGCTATAAATTTCAGCTTTTATTACATCTAATCAAGAGTGCGAAGCCAAAAGCAAAACATCCCATTTCCTATTTTTGTGCAGAACCGGAACAAACCATGTCTTTATTATCTAATGAGATCTTGGCTGTTTGATTCTTGAACTGGGAAATAAGAACCAATTCTCTAGATGATGCCAGAGCAAGTGAGATGTGTCCTCACTTACTCTGCCCGCATGACACGTAGAATAGCGCTAAGGACACGTTTGGCAGCCGGGTTAAATTAACATGGATTAACCTAAACCTCAAAATTGCGTTTGTCCCAAGGTGCAGAGTAACACGAGTTTGAGTCAGTCATATTAAAAAACCCCTTACAAAATCCTAAGTTGTGTTAATTGGCTTTGAACTCTTTTTCGTTCTCTCTAAATTGTCAGAAAATTCATCATCCTTCTTTACGCAATCCTCATCTTCCGTGGATGCCAAAAACGAAACTTTTTTTTAAAAAATAATTAGCCAAAAATAAAGCAATTAAGATGGAATGGATTTGGATTAGTTAAGTTGAGCAAGTAAATATTAGTGTTCCTTGCCCCCTGTCTCATCTTGGTTGCTGGCGAGGAAGTCGGCATTTGAATCGTGGAGATTTGGCCTAGACACTCTGAATTCATGTTTAAACCAAATCGTAATCTTGGACTAAATCAAATACCTTCAATGTTAATTTCTTTTTGTTGAGTTAATTTTTGGGGGAAAGAAAAAAAGTTTATGTTTTTGGCATCAATGGCAGGCGGAAAAACAAAAGGAAAGGATAAGAAAGGGGGGGGGGGGGGGGGGGGGTGATTTAAGTTTGAATTTTCCCCCAGTTATTTCCACATGATTTAAGGTTGGCTGAGCAAGCATTTTTTATATTTTATTTTGCAGCCCAGGCATGTGTCCGCAGCCTATACGTGACATTTTATTGTTTTTTTTTCTGAGAAGATAATAATTCTACTTTTAATTCATTCGTGTAATGTGATTTTTTTCGTTTTAATTGAATTTTTTTTTTAATGTGCACGCAATTTATTTTATCTCATTCTTTTTTTTATTTTGTTATTCATTTACTTTTTGTTGGTTATATAAGTTTTATATTATTATATTTATAAATATAATAAGAAGAAAATATCTTATTATATTATTTATCTTATTATTATTCTCCTTCTCCAGTTAGGAATGTTACTATTTAAGTAATCTACTTGTATCATTATTTTGTGTGCAGAGCCAGAAACCCTAACCAAAAACACCAAGAACCCTAACCCTAGACTGCTCCAATCGTGATCTTCTTGCTTGTCTAGTCGGCTCTGTAGCTATCGCAAGTTCCATCGACCGACCACTGCATCGACCGACTTTACTGCATTGACCGACCCCTGCATCGCGTGATGCGAACTACTCGCGACATCCAGCGTGCATCGTCCCTTCACCTCGCGTGCATCACAAACTTCAGTGTCGATAGCACGTTAACTGCATCGTGAAATGCTCACGTCCAGCGACTCCTTCATTGTGTCAACTTGGCAGTTTCAACCGCTAGGTATCCTCTGACATTCACCGTCGATAGCACGGTTATCCTGCTCACGTCAACTTGGCAGTGGCAGCACAGTAGTTCAATAAAAGGAAGATTCGTTCTTGGCAGCACGATATGTCGGAGGATAAAGGATCGGTTACGAGAATTTCGACCTACAGTCCAACAATCCAAATAACAACGATTAGGTTAAATAGTGATAATTTTCTTCGTTGGTCGCAGAGTGTTCGAATGTTTATCCGTGGCCAGGGCAAGATAGGGTATTTGACAGGTGAAAAAGAAATTCCTAAGAAAAATGACCCGGCGTTTCTCGTATGAGATTCTGAAAATTCCATGGTCATGACCTGACTGGTAAACTCTATGGTTGAAGAAATCACTAGTAACTATATGTGTTACTCTACGGCCAAGGAGCTATGGGATAAAGTTACTGAGATGACTCCGATCTAGAGAATCAATCACAGATTTTTGAATTGAATCTAAAACTGGGAGACATAAAACATGAAGGTAATTCTGTAACCCAATATTTTCACTCTTTGAAGAGAATTTGGCAGGATCTTGACTTATTTGATAACTACGAGTGGAAATCTACTGATGATCAGAAACATTATAATAAAGTTGTCAAAAATAGTCGAATTTACAAATTCTTAGCTAGACTTAATGTTAAATTTGATGAAGTTCGAGTCAGAATCCTAGGAAAGACTAACCTTTCTACTATTAGTGAAGTATTTTCAGAAGTTCGCAGGGAAGAGAGTCGTCGACATATAATGATTGGAAAAAAACCGGTGGATATAGTGGAAAGTTCAGCATTGTGAGTGGAGGCTACAGGTAACCAGGCTCTCAGTCAAGCTATCAAACCTCGTGTTTGGCGTGATTACTGCCATAAACCACGCCATACTTGGAAAAATTGCTGGAAGTTACATGGGAAACCTGTTAATTACAGAAACAGTAGATAGGGGGAGAAAAATACTCCTCCACCTACCTCGAGTTCAAATAATGTTGAATTAAACGTGTTCAATAAAGAGCAGATTGATCAAATCCTGAAACTACTAAAGGACACTTCATCTTCTAGTAATCCTAGTGCCTCTTTGGCGCAAACAGGTAGTTATCCTTGTACCTTCTCCTGTTCTAGTTCAACTCCATGGATCATAGATTCTGGAGCATTCGACCATATGACCAATTCCCAGAATTATTTCAAAATTATTCTCCTCTATATTATGATAAAATAAGAATAGCTGATGGTAGTTGTTCTCCTGTCTATGGGAAACGAACTATCCATTTATCCTCAAATATTACCCTAGAAAATGTTCTTCATGTTCCTAAATTGACTTTCAATTTACTATCAGTTAGTAAATTTTCTAAAGACTCTAACTGTCGTGTTATAATTTTCTGTGATTTGTTTTGTATTTTTTTAGGAACGAGAGACGGAGAAGATGATTGGACGTGCTAGGCTAATCGATGTTCTTTACTATTTTGAGGACGATTCTACTAGTCATAGGGAAACTCAAGGATATAGTAGTGTTAGCTCTAATTCTGTTAGGGAAACTTTAATGTATGGCATTATAGGTTAGGATATCCTAGCTTTTTCTATTTAAAACGATTGTTTCCGAAACTCTTTGTAGGAATTGATTGCTTGAAAATAAAATGTGAACATTGTTCCTTTGCAAAAAGTCATCGTACATTCTACTTACCTCAAAACTATAAAGCGTATGCACATTTCTATTTAATTCATAGTGATGTTTGGAGACCCTCTAAATTAGTAACTCGGGGAAAAAAATGCTTTGTTACCTTTATTGATGACCATACTCGTGTAACCTAGGTATACCTTCTTGCAAACAAATCCGATGTTATAGAGATATTTGTTAGATTTTATAACATGATTGAAAACCAATTCAAAACAAGGATAAGTATTCTCCATTCAGATAATGGAACCGAATACTTTAATACTCATCTAAGTGAATTCTTATATAGTAAAGGCATTCATCAACAATCAACATGTAGGAATACACCTCAACGGAACGGTATTGCTGAGAGAAAAAATAGGCACTTGTTAGAAGTCGCTCGTGCTATTATGTTTTCAATGCATGTACCATAATATTTATGGAGTGATGTTGTTCTTACAGCAGCCTATCTCATAAATAGAATGCCTATGAAAGTTGTAGGTTTTCAAACTCCTTTAGAACATCTTTTCTACAATTCAGATTTTTTCTGATTTGCCTGCCAGGGTTTTTTGGTGTAAAGTCTTTGTTCATGCAACTAGTCCTTCGTTAACTAAATTAGACCCTCGAGCCATAAAATGTGTTTTCCTAGGTTATGTATCACATAAAAAGGCTTATCGATGTTATGATCCTATAACAAGAAAGGTGTATGAAAGCTTAGATGTGCTTTTTATAAAACATCAATCCTATTTTTTCCATTACCTTCAGGGGGAGACATCCACAGGTGAAGGAAATGGAAAGAACTTTTGGAATGTCTCTTTTCTTTCTCTTCCTAAAATTGTTTATCATGAGGTGGTTAATTCCACTAATCCGAGATATAATATGGTAGGTTCTTCTTCAGGGGGAGAAGTACCACGAGGAAAAGAGAAAGAAAAATGAGGAGTTTCCGAATTTCAAGTCTATACTAGGAAGAAACCAAATCTAAACAGTAACGAGGTATTGGTTGATCCGTCGCATGGCCAATATGATGCTCCGACAACTGCTCATGTCTGTATAACTCTAGGTAATTTACCTTCCAACCCTTCTCATCTCGAAAATCAATTGTCTGATGTTTATGATCTTGATATTCCTATAGCATACATAAAAGGTATTCGTAACTGTACTAAATATTTTATTCAAAACTTTTTGTCCTACCATAAATTGTCCACTACTCATAGAGCCTTTACAATTAGGATAACCAACCTGTTTTTTCCAAGAAGTATACATGAAGCTCTTGAAGATCTGAAGTGGAATTTAGCTGTTATGGAATAGATGAATGCACTCAATGAGAATCATACATAGGATATAGTGAAATTACCTGAAAATAAAAAGATAGTAGGATGTAAATGGGTGTTTACTGTAAAATGTCATACAGATGGAAGAATTGAGATGTACAAGGCAAGATTGGTTGCTAAAGGGTTTACTCAGACCTACAGGATTAACTATCAAGAAAGATTCGCTCCTGTAGCCAAACTAAATTCGATAAGGGTATTGTTATCCGTTGCTTTCAATAAAGACTGGCCTTTGTACCAACTTGATGTGAAAAATGCTTTTCTCAATGGCGATCTAGAAGAAGAGGTGTATATGGATTTACCACCTGGTTTTGGAACAAATAATAGAAATAATGGTGTTAGCAAATTAAAAAAAGGCTTTGTATGACCTTAAACAGTCACTTAGAGCCTGGTTTGAATGATTTGAAAAGACAGTTGCTAACTGTGGCTTTCTTCAAAGTCGGCAGACCATACTATGTTTTACAAACATACTGGAAATGACAAGATGACTGTTCTGATAGTTTATGTTGATGATATCATTGTAACAGGCAATGACGAGGTATAATAATGGATCTGAAGAAGAAATTGGCGAATGAGTTTCAAATTAAGGATTTAGGAATTCTAAAATATTTTATGGGTATGGAGTTCACAAGATCAAAAAACGGTATTATAGTAAATCAAAGGAAATACATCCTAGATTTACTAAATGAAACTGGCTTACTTGGATGCAAACCAGCAGAAACTCCTATTGAATAGAATGTGAGACTTCAAGCAGCTACAAAGAAGAGGTAAAGGATAAAGAAAAATATCAGAGACTTGAGGGAAAACTTATTTATTTGTCTCATACTCGTCCAGATATAGCCTTTGATATAAGTGTGGCGAGTCAATTTATGCACGCACCAGGCCCTATTCATTTTGAAGCTGTCTTTAGGATTCTGAGATACCTGAAAGGTACCCCTAGAAAAGGCATATTGTTCAAAAAACATAATCATCTTGATATTGAACTCTACACAAATGCTGATTGGGCTTGTAGTACCATAGATCGAAGATCAACCTCAAGTTACTGCTTCTTTGTTGGAGGAATTTGGTTACATGACGTAGCAAAAAACAAAGTGTGGTTGCAAGAAGCAGTACTGAAGTTGAGTTTAGGGCTTTAGCCCATGGTATTTGTGAAGGTATATGGATGAAGAGACTCTTGGAAGAGCTTAAGTTTGTCCATTCAAAACTCATATATATGTATTGTGATAACAATGCGGCTATCTCCATCGCTCAAAATCATGTTCTTCATGATAGAACTAAACATATTGAAGTAGATAAACACTTCATAAAAGAAAAGATCGTAGATGGAACTAAATGTGTTTCTTATATGCCGTCCTCTAAACAATTAGCTGACATCCTCACCAAATGACTACCTAAACGATAATTCGATAAGATAGTAAACAAGTTGGCAATGGAAGATATCTTCATACCAACTTGAGGGAGAGTGTTGGTTATATTAGTTTTATATTATTATATTTGTAAATATAATAAGAAGAAAATATCTTATTATTATTATATTATTTATCTTATTATTATTCTCCTTCTCTCGTTAGGAATGTTACTATTTAAGTAACCTAATTGTATCATTATTTTGTGTGAGAAATAAAACAAGTGATTCTCCTTATAATTTTAACATTTTTTCATTACGAATAAATTTTATGTGAGTTATCTTTTAATAGAATTGCAATTAAATTTGTATAATTTTATAAGACTTACAAAATAGTTATAGTAATCTAGACGAGTTAAAAATAGATCAAATAGGTATCTGTCAATAATAATTAAAAAAAATTTTGTGTTAATTTAAAATAATGGCAAAGGAACCTTTAACACGAATTTTTAATTTTTCTCAGTTTATATATTTTTACTTTATTTTGGCCATTTTTACTTCAACATGTGTATGAGAGAGAAAAAGTTGCTAAATATAGAAATGGTGAGAAATTATTGAAAACATAAATTTATTTGTAAATGAATTTTAAAGTAGGAAAAAAGCAAAATTTGAATAAATAAATTTATTTGTAAACAAAATTTTGAATAATAAAATGAGATCACATTCTTATAAAAATGTTGAATGAAGGTTATGTGAAATTTCAATTTTACAAAATGAATTGATAGTTTAGAATTGTTGGCTTTTTGACTATTATCTCAAATTAATTAATTTTAATTAACTAATTAATTAATATTTTGATGATAACCAACTCGAATTTTGTTTTGTGATATTTTTGGAGTTTTGAAGGGTTTAATATGTAGATAATGAAGAGACTTCCAACGCATTTTGAATCGTTCATTTTGAAGCTAAAATGAGGAAGATATGGACATTTGAAGTTTGGAAGGAAAAACTCACCAAATGGAAAAACGAGATTTTCTTCTATTATTGTTTCTTTTGACACCAAATCTCTTTCCATCTCATCTCTACTCAATCTTATCCATTCATTACATTAACCCTAAATCTAAAGACCATAATTTAACATATCTTCGTCAAATCTTACCCGTTGATCATTTTGCCCTAAATCCAACGGTCGCCTTTTATCTTCACTTCCATAAATCACTTGTCTCAAATTTTGAATTAAGAGAAAACAACATATTCATTCTAAACAGCCCGTAAAATTTTGATTACTTCACATATTCTTGAATCGACGAATTACAAATTTGTAAAGCTGTCAACGCTAAACTTGTGTATCTTGCGAGTTATTTTGTAAAGTTTATTTTCAATATTTATTTTGGGATTTGTATTAAGGTGTGTGGGCACACCTTGGTTATGAGAAAACCAAATTGGTTTAATCCTGAACCAGTAAAAGAATTTGAGTTTCTCTCTCGCCTAAGAAAAAAAGGTAGTAGTGGTTTAATCCTGAACCTGTGAAAATGATTTAGGTTTCTCTTTAGCCTAGAAAAAAGAGAGTCGTGAAGGTTTTGTTCTCACCCGATAGAAATCCAAAAATGAGTCTTGGGGGTGGAGTAGGGATTTTCCGAACCACTTTAAAAACTTTGGTGTCTCTCCTTCTCTAAACTACTTTAGTATTGCATCTCATATTTACTTTATTGAGTATTTTTAGTTAACAAATTTTAGATCATAAAATTATTTTTAAAGAACTAAAAAGTTAGCAAACACTATTCACCCCCTCTAGTGTTGCCTTTCGATCCTACAAGAATTATATCCATAACGTTTGAAAAATGGCTTTCGTAGATTAATTTAAATTTTGTAAATTGATTTTAAACTAGGGAAAAAGCAAATCTAAAATTTTGATTTAAAACCTATAAATAAAAGTTGGGTGCTAGATTAAAAAAAACATTTCATATGTATAAAAAAGTGAAGAAATTACAAACTACTAATTACTACATTTTATTAAAAAAAAATGTTACAAACTACTAAATTTTATATCTATAACCAATTATAAGTTTTATTATTACATTTTAGGTGTATTTGGTGGTTGTTTATTTGAATTGTAGTTGTAGAAATAACATGTGTATTCGAGATTTGATCTTCTAGATTATGAATGCGGATCAACTAATGCAGTGTTGACGATACTTTACACGTGTCAAAATCAATTTGTTTTATTAATGAATTTACTACGCCATTGACCCTTTCGATCATAATAGATAAAGTTATTAAAATGACAAATATATATTTATGTAATGGATATTTAAATTCTTGTTTTATTATTAATTAGTGGCATATAATCGAAAATTATAAAATTTAGAAACCAGTTATTATATTTTAAAACTCATCTATACTTTATTTAATTTATTGTATTTCAATTTCATTAAAATAAATCTACCCAGTTAATTTAACATTCATAACAAACACGGTTTAACTTAACTCTGCTAAATTTAATCGTGTTTAACTTAATCCTTGTCACAACCAACATTCAGCTTAACTAAATTCTGAACTTAACCATTGCCACAAACACAGCTTAATTTCAAACTCAGATTAACTTTAATACTTCTCTTAACTTAACTCCTCTTAAATAATTCATTGCCCCAAACACGTTAACGGTTTGAACAAAACCCATCATCTAACTATTGTTCCTCATTTCCCCTTCCTCTTTCATCTTCGTCTCTCTTTGACAAGCGAAACTCCGTCGAATTTGGAGCTTGATCAGGTTCTTTCTTCTTCAACAATCTTCCAAACAAACTTTCCAGGTAAGAGGATCTTTCTTTTGTTCTTGCCTTTCTAAGTTGAGTAAACTGTGTAAAGTATTTACATATGTCTTCTTATTTTTTATTGTGTAGAATCATTACAATCAAACCATACAAGGTAGATAAAACATCTTAACAAACACAAAGTAAGAAAAGATGAGAGAGAATTATACAGAGCAGTTACGTGGTTCGGCAATATGCCTACATCCACGAAAAAAACCAGGTTGGTATCATTTTTATTATCTTCAGTCTTTTCTTTTTCAACACTTGTATATTACAAAAAAATGCTTCAATTTATAACTCTCACGAATGCAAGCTTTTAGGTAGAGTTTAGGTGGTTAGAATTCTTTAGGTGGTTAGAGCTTGTAACTGCTTTTGTATTGAACATATCTGCCGAAATGAGCTTGAGAAACTGTTTAACATTAATTGTGATGTCCAAAGACCTAACTTTGTGAGATGTATTGTGCATTGTCATTTATCAACACTAACATATTCAAATTGAGATTTATACAATTTGTATTTGATTAAATTTCACTTCAATTTTTATATTAAATCTAATTGGTTTTATTATTAATTTATATATTTTAAAAATCAAATTTAAAAATAGCAACTAAAATAAAAAAATTTAGAATGATATATAAAATTTGAAAATAAACTTGAAAATTGAGAGCGTTAAAGATAATATTGATATCTTGGTATTAAATTAGTCTAGCCCTATTTAATTATCATTTTCGAATTATTTAACTTTTTATTTTTAGTTTTTAAAATTTTAACCTACCATTTCTACTTCATTTATGATTTCACTTTATCTTTTGTTAACATCTTTGACCTATTTTCTCTTTTATCTTTCCTCCAATCTTAACCCAAAAAAAAAAAAAAAAAACAATTGATAGATTTAGAAAAACCAAAGCCCAAAGAGAGAAGATTTTAGAGATTATATTGAAAAAGAAAAAAAAAAAAACTCGAGCTAACTTGTCAAGTCAATTTGTAGACGCAATTTACACCAGGTTTCGGCCAACAAGCTCACCTTACTTGATACGCTTTGATGGGTTCCCAAAACTTTCAGGCTAATATTGGAACCAAAAAAAGTTTATTTCCTTCCAACAAACAAAAGAATCAACAACTCTTCTTGAGATAAGCTCTATAGGGGTGTTTGTTACTGGATTTTGGAAGAGTATTTCAAATTAGTGTTTACTAAAAAAAAACTACATCTAAACGAGTTTTTGAGTGCAATCATTACTTTTAAATATTCAAAATAAATTCTCATTCTAAATATTACTTTTAAATACTTTTAAAAACTACATACAAACAAATTTTTTACTGTAATCATTACTTATAAATATTCAAAATAAAATTTCATTCTAAATATTCTTAAAATCTAAATCAAAACAAGTTTTTGTACAATCATTACTAATCATCACTTCTAAATACTAAAAATAAATCTTCATTCTAAATACTCTTAAAACCTAAATCCAAACAAGTATTTGACTGTAATCATTATTTTTAAATACTCAAAATAAATCATCATTCTAAATACAAATTCTAAATACTCTTAAAATCTCAATCAAAACATCTTCTAAAGAAATCAATGTGAGAACTTGAACGGTTAGTAGGAAAAAAAAACATATGGTTGTCTTAATGGAATATCTGATCATAGAGGGAGATATGGATGAAAGGAAAAACCGAAAACCGAATCTAACCAAACCAATTCAATAGATCATTTTGGTTTTTTAGAACAATATTTGATCATTCAGTTTGATATTTTAGATAACCAAAATATATCGGTTTGGTTTCGATTCTTGATAGAATAACCAATAAAAAACCGAATTGAATCGAATATATGTAATAAGAAATATATATATATATATATATATATGTGTTGGATATAAAGTTGATGAAAGAACCAATTCAAATGTGATATATGAAGTAAAAGCATTGAAAATATTGTGATACTCATGAAAATGTATTGTTTTTTTTAGTAAAATGAAAGTTTTTAGAATAAAATTAAAAATCAAATTAAGATTGAGCTAAAAAAATTGAAAAATGAACCCAAATATTTATTAAAATCAAAATTTAGACCAAAACCAAATCGAACAAAATAAAAATCAAACTAATAATGTTGTCCTCTATTGAACATCGGTTTGGACCCAATTATAAAACCACTGTGGATATTGGTTCAGTTATCGGTTTGACACAATATCAACAAAAACCGAACCGAAATCACTCATAGAGCTGGGTGATGGAAGATCGTATACTCATATATGAAATAGTATATCATTTTTCATGCCTCTAATATATGTTATTCTCTTGTACATTTTTGTTCATCTTCTTTTGTAAAATAAATAAACTAAAGTATGATTTGTATTTTTAGGGGAAGAAACACAAAAAGATATAATGGAAGTTGAAGTAGAGAAAACTATTTTTTTTTCACAATTATTCTCTCTTTTTTTTTCACAATTTTACCCACTATTATAATTCTAAAATTTAATTTTTGGAGTAGATTGCAACACTTATCAAACTTAAAGAATTATAATGGATCAAATAAATAGTTTAATATGTAATTATTATAAATGTTAAAGTATAGAGTATTAAGGAGAAACCTCGAATGGAAACCTCGCTGACGTTGTCTCATCAGTATTCATCACACTGCCGCTCAACCAACTACTGAACCAAATCACGAGCATCAAATTGGATCGTGGGAATTTTTCGCCATGGCAAGTACCCATACTTTAAAGCTACAAACTCGAAGGTCATCTTATTGGGATCACGAAATGTCCAATGAGGTATTTGATGAATATACTGGGCGGATCTCTAGTGGCACAATCATCTGAAGCATCGAGCTCCGAAGTGGCTCCAACACCTACTATAGAAACTGGTACACAGGATCAGGTGCTCAACCCTGCCTATGAGCGCTGGGAGATTGTTGACTAGCTACGGTTAGGCTGGTTCTGCTCTTGAAATAATTATTAATTATTTCTTATTAATTCATATTTAACTTTATTATTTTATTTAATTGTGAGGTGTGATCGTGTAATGCGATAAAATTTAAGACCAGTTGGTTTTTCGAGTATTCGGCATTAGTGCGTTTTATTTAATGAAGAATAAAGAATAAAGAGACAGAGAGAAATATAGTTGATCGGCATTAAAATTCTTTGTATACTTTCTCCCAATTACAACGTTTCTTTTTCTGTGTTAGTTATTTTTCCTACCATTGGTATCAGAGCTAAACGATCTGTTATCATGAATAATTCTAGTTAATTATCCGTTCCAATCGTTGATGGAAAGAATTATAACCGGTGGTCTGTACAGATGAAGGTTCTGTTTGATTACCATGAATTATGGGATATTGTGGAAAATGGAGTTTCTGCATTAGCTGAAAATGCAATTGATGTCCAATGAGTAGCGCATCGCGAACAGAAGAAAAAAAATAAGAAGGCGTTGTATTTCATCCACCAAGGGATGAATGATGAGACATTCGAGCAAATCGAATGAGCAACGACCTTAAGTGAGGCGTGGAAAATTTTGTCAACCTCTTATAAAGGTGATGAAAAGATCAAAACGGTGCGTCTTCAAACTTTAAGATGTCAATATGAGCTGTTGCAGATGAAGACCACAGAAACTGTTGATGACTACATCAACAGAATTCTGGCCTTGACAAACCAAATGAATACCAATGGAGAAACACATTCAGAGAAAACAAAGGTGGAAAAGATTTTGAGATCATTAACTCCCAGATTTGAACATGTTGTTGCTGCCATTGAAGAGACCAATGATCTGTCTAAAATGACAATATGGTTATTATCTGGTTCTCTACGAGCGCATGAGCAACGGATGGATGACAATAAAATTGAAAAATCAATTGAACAGGCATTGCAAGCACAAGCCTCAATAGCTTCTATCACAAGCATAGTAGTTCACGAAGTAGAGGACGTGGATGTGCTGACACCTATTCCAACAAAGGTCGGGTGGCCAGAATCATGGAGGTGCTGAGGAGAACAACACTAGTTGGCAGCAAAGAGGACATAGAGGTATGTATAGTAAATCAAATGTGGAATGCTATAATTACCACAATCGGGGCCATTATGCAAATGAGTGCAGATCAAAAGGTGATAATCAAGTTGCCAATTGTACTCAAGAAGATTGTAATCATAAATATGACGAAGAGGATCATGCATTATTCATGGTAGGTACATCAAATGAAACTCCAAACGACCAGACTTGGTATTTGGATACAGGCAGCACAAATCACATGTGTAGTCATAAAGAGCTGTGTGCAGAGTTGGATGAT
Organism: Cyclanthera cordifolia; assembly: GCA_037832605.1. NCBI lineage: Eukaryota > Viridiplantae > Streptophyta > Magnoliopsida > Cucurbitales > Cucurbitaceae > Cyclanthera > Cyclanthera cordifolia. The sequence goes on along the minus strand of JBBMEG010003010.1, from coordinate 10,368 downwards.
AGGGCAGTGAAGACAGTTTTCATTGGATATAAGTAAGGAGGGTGCAATTTGTACAATCCAATGACAAAGAGAGTGATAGTAAGCCGTGATCTTACATTTACAGAAGACGATGTATGGTAATGGAATACGACAGATGACATAAATTCAAAAAAGCGTTATATTTACGCTTTAAATGAGACAGATGTACAAGATAGAGTTACTCAACAAACACTTGCAGCTCAACCTGAAGTTCGACAACCTGTAAGAGATTATGAGATTAATGTTGATGATGAAGTTAATGATGGAGAAATAGCCCACTTTGCTTTTCTTGCAGATTTGGAACCTGTTGAACATGAAGATGTCATTCAAAATCTCAAATGGCAAAATGTGATGAATGAAGAAATATTCAAAAAGCAAATGATGAAATTGACAAAGACAAAGCAAAGTTCGTGGCGAAGGGATTTAAAAAAGAAGAATACTATGATGATTATGAAGAAATAGTTTCTGATGTCCAAATGGAAACGGTAAGGTTGATTATTGATTTGGAAGCACAAAAGCAAGGGAACATTCACCACGTCAAATCGACATTTCTCAATAAGCAGCTGAAGATTGGTGGCTTTATCAAATTTAACTAACATGAAAGTCATCCAAATTAGAATTAAGGGAGGATGTTGAAATAATTATTAATTATTTCTTATTAATTCTGATTTAACTTTATTATTTTATTTAATTGTGGAGTGGGATCGTGTAATGTGATAAAATTTAAAGCCAGCTGGTTTTTAGAGCAGTGGGCATTGTGCAATAATGAATTAGTGCATTTTATTTTTAGATCTATAATTGGCTTTAAATATGCCTGCAATGCAGAATAAAGAGACAGAGAAATATAGTTGATCGGCATTAAAATTCTTTGTATACTTTCTCCCCAATTACAACGTTTCTTCTTCTGTGTTAGTTATTTTTCCTACACTCTGCAACTCGATGTCACCCGAGGTATCTACCCAGGTTATGGGATACAAACGACCTGTGGATGGCTATTCAGAATCTGTTTGGAGCCCAGTCTAGGGCTGAAGAGAACTATCTTCGCCAAATCTTCCAACAAACTAGAAAAAAGAGGATCTAAAATGCTTTACTATCTCAGAATCATGAAAAATCATGCTTACAATTTGGGACAGACAGGTATTGTAGTTTCTAATCGTAACTTAATTTCACAGGTTCTCCTCAGCCTGGATGAGGAATACAATGACATTGTGGTAATGATCCAAGGAAAACCAGGCATCTCATGGGAAGATGTTCAGTCTGATTTATTGATGTTCAAGAAGAGACTGGAATTTTAGAACACAACAAAACCATTTCCACACTCGAACTCCCCAATCTCTGCAAATGTTGTATCTACTGGGTCACTGAATCGCACAAACAACTATCGACAAAATGGATCATCCCGAGGCAATGGACCTCTACACAATAATCAAGGAAGTGGAGGCAATTGAGGACACTGCAGAGGCCGTGGTCAAGATACCAACAATGGGTATGATCGTCCAGTTTGCCAAGTCTGTGGCAAATTGGGCCATGTTGCTGCAACAGGTCATCATCGATTTGATCGAGAATATGTTTCGTCACAGCCTAGAGGAGGTAATTATGTTCCAAATGTTTCTTCTAATACTGCTAACAATTGAAACTCTGCTCCACCCTCTGCCTACATACCATCGCAAGCATCCAGCAGCAACCACTTTGTGTCTGCGTCTGAGGCAGCAACTGATTCAAACTGGTATGCGAACACTGAGGCATCAAATCACATCACCAATGATTACAACAATCTTGTCAACCCAGCTGAATATGCAGGTACGAATAAGTCATAGCCAATAATAGATAATCTATGAGTATTATGTTCACTGGAACAACTACATTCACTGATGGTCAACATGTTTTAACTCTTAATGATGTGTTATGTGTGCCAGAAGTTGCTAAGAACTTAGTTAGTGTCTCTCAACTTGTTAAAGATAATTTTGCGTATACTGAATTTCATGATGACTATTGTGTTATTAAGGACAAGGCTACAGACCGGGTTCTGTTGAGAGGTCGACTTAAAGATGGATTATACAGACTTGAAGGCACTGGTTCCTGTGGTGCAATAGATCAACCGAAAAGTAATGATTCTGTGAGTTTTTCGTGTCCTGACTATACTGTTGCTATAAATAAGTCTGTGCCTCGTAGTTTATGGCACAAACGTTTAGGCTTAGTAAAGTTATTACTGATTGTAATCTGCAAGTTTCAAGTTATGAAAAATGTGAATTATGTTTTACTAGTCAATACAGGAAGGCTCATGCTCTACCATTTTCGGTTTCTACAAATCATGTTGTTCATATGTTTGATCTTGTATGGACTGATGTTTAGGGCCCATCGACAACAATATCAGTAGATGGTTATATATATTATATTCTGTTTGTAGACGGATATAGTCGATACAACTGGTTTTATCCATTACGACTCAAGAGTCACGCCCTAAATGCATTCATACATTTTCTACAACATGTCCAAACACAATTTGGTTGCACCATAAAACAACCTCAATCGGATAATGGGGGAGAATACACTCGAATTCACAAACTATGTTCTCAGAAAGGAATCATATCTCGTTTCTCTTGTCCATATACATCGGTGCAAAATGGAAGAGTCGAGTGAAAACACCAACATGTCGTAAAAATGGGTCTCGTAATGCTTGCTCAAGCATCCATGCCAATTCACTACTGGTACGATGCTTTTCAAATGGTTGTCCATATAATTAATGGTCTCCCCACACCGATTCTTTAAGGACAGTCACCTATGCAAGTTCTTCTACATAAAGCCATCAATACTAATATGCTAGCTTTTAGATGCACTTTCTATCCGTCTTTGCGACCATACAACCAACATAAGATGAGTTATCGATCGAGAAGTGTGTTTACTTAGGAATCAGCTCGGTGCACAAAGGATACAAGTGTTTATCTGCCACTGGTCGAATATATATATCACGACATGTTAACTTTAATGAAGAAGAATTTCGGTTTTGGGTGTTCTTTACAACCTGTCTTCCAAACAGATGTTAGCCTTACCTCATCAACAATGGTTTAAAATTCTTGGCACATTAAAAACCAAGTCAATCTCCACTGGTGAGCCAACTTCAAGCCCATCCCAAAGCCCACCTAATCCAACCATGCCACCCAACTTATCCCTGGCACTGCCTCAATCACAATGCTCTCCTCAATCCCCTGTTTTGTAACAACCGAACAACAGTAACTCACTTGACTGCCCACTAAACACCACTCTTAATCTAAATCTTATTGACTCGTCTAATGCCTGTACTCAAAGCCCAAACCAACCAGACACTACCCAATCTGTCTCGGCTCCACGTCCACGTTCCCCACCAAAACCAACTCATCCTATGAGGACAATGGCTCAATATCGTATTTTCAAACCGAAAGTGTGGCTGACCACAACAAAATATGACTATACCATCACAGAACCTACCCGAGTATCTAATGCATTGAAAGTACCACAGTGGAAAACCGCAATGGACTTTGAATATGAAGCCTTAATGAAAAATCGCACATGGCACTTGGTTCCATCAAACCCATCTATGAATGTGATGAGAAATAAATGGATATATCGAATCAAACGCCGAGCTGATGGGTCTATTAATCGTTATAAGGCATAACTAGTGGCAAAGGGGTTACATCAACATCCCAAAATTGATTTCTTCGAAACATTCAACCATATAGTCAAAGCTACAACAATCTAAGTGATTCTTGCACTTGCGGTGTCCAAAGGGTGGTGTTTACGACAACTCAACTTAAAAAATGTCTTTTTAAATAGATCTCTTGAAAAAACAATGTTCACGAAACAACCAAAATGATATATTAATCCTAAACATCCGACACACGTGTGCAAACTTGACAAAGCTATATCTGGGCTATAACAAGCCCCTCGCGCTTGGAACAAAACATTTAGAGCAGCCCTATTACAAAGGACAACTTCAGGTCTGACTCATCTCTATTCATATATAACAATGGGCTAGATATTATATTATTACTTGTATATGTGGATGATGTAGTGGTAACCCGGAAGTAACATTAAACTCATTGATGATTACATTTCTTCTTTGGATAAAGAATTTTCCCTCAAAGATCTCAGGAAACTTAGCTATTTTCTTAGTATTCAAATACATTACCTACAAAATGGCGTATTAGTCAATCAAGCAAAGTATGTTGATGATTTACTATCACAACTCGATCCCATCGTCTAAACCTGGTTGTATTTCCGTGTTTTATGGGCAAAGATCTATCAATACAAGATGGCACACCTCTTTATGATCCATACCCGTACAGGTGTACGATAAAAGCCATGCAATACTTGACAACCACAAGACTGGACATTGCGTACATTGTGAATCACTTAAGTCAATTCTTAAAACAACTAATTGATATACATTTGTCAGTCATAAAACGTACCCTAAGATATCTAGAAGAAATGAAACATGTTGGTCTAATGCTTGATAAACAAGCTGACACGACAGGCCTATTCATATGCAGGTTAGACAACCAATGTCGATGACCAGAGATCTATTGCAGCATATTGTGTCTTCATTGGGACAAATTTAGTCTCCTAGTCGTCAAAGAAACAAGTGGCCATCGCTCGGTCAAGCACAGAGTCGGAGTACCGCGCATTGGCTCACACCACTGCCAAAGTATTATGGCTAACCCAACTGCGCAAAGAAATTGGTCAGAAACAACGAGGTAGACCAATATTGTGGTGCGAGAGCATGGGAGCAGCAGCCTTAGCTTATAATTCGGTGTTCCATGCCCGTACAAAACACATCGAGATTGATGTTCACTTCATTAGAGAGCATATACTTAAAGAACAACATTGAGATCAGATATATACCGACGGAAGATCAACTGGCGGACAAAAAGCCCAAAAGTTGCCTCAACAGAAAGTTGTAACTTGGCCCAAAAGTTGTAACTTTGAGCCAAAAGGTGAAAGAAAATTCCATAAGCTTGCCTCAACAGAATTTGTTATTCGATTGTGCTCACATGGGCTCGTTGTACTATTTGTAAAACATTATCGTTTCATTTATTTTCAAGTTTGGACATATATGAAAGGTGAATTTTCCTCCCTAATCTTCTGTGAAAAATAAGGAAGATTTCTTGATTTTCTTAACACTTTAGTTTCTATGGGTTCAATAATCAAGGTTTCAAAAAAATTTAGATTTTACTTGATGTGGGTTTAGAAGAAACCTATGAAACTATGGATTTTGGGTTGTAAATGAATGGAATTTCTATGAAGTTGTTAGCTGTTAAGGGTTATTTAGGGATTTTAAGTCCTCAAACATACTTTTCGATGACCACTGAAATCCTAAGTTATCTGATTTTGGATTGGCTAGGCTGGGGCCTTCTGATGGATTAAGCCATGTGTCTACAACGGTTCGTACGCAATTTATCTAAAATCTATTTGTTTGAATCAATCAATGTGTAGGTTGTAGGAATTATTGGATATGCAGCTCCTGAGTACCTTCAAATAGGACGACTCACAGAGAAAATCGATGTATGGAGTTATGGTGTGCTTCTGTATGAACTGATTACTTGTAGGCATCTCCTAGATAATAACTGCCCCAAAGGAGAGCAAAAGCTCTTAGAATGGATCACACCACACCTATCAGACTTAAAGAAGTTCGAGCTCATATTGGACCAAGACTTGAAGGTAAGTATTCTCTTAGACCTGCCCATAAACTAGCAGTGGTAGCTAACTGTTGTTTCGTTTGGAGGGCGCGATACGATCCAAAATGAGAGAAGTCCTGGGATGGTAAATTAGATTGTGGAAGAAGGTTATCCTGAGAGCCTTCTACTTCTGTAAAGAGATCGATTTCTAACAATGATTCTGAAGGATCAAATGTGGAACCTTTGACAAAAAGGATTATGAATCCATTTATTGAAGACATTGTTTGATTTGCTTAACATGAAGAACCAAAGGTGTGAGAACTTGTTGAACACTTATGAGAGGAATGACGCTAAGAAGGATTTTACTCGTGTTATGCTAATAAATGTTTTCTACCTAAAGGGTATGAGTTCGAACCTCCTAATTCTTGTTGAATTCAAGAAAAAAGAAAAACCGAAGTTTTTAATTTTTTAGGTGTTCATAATTACTTTTAGTTAATGATTATTCATCAATGGGGAAGAAGTAAAGGAGAGGAATTGAAATACCTTTTTCTTTTTCTTCATCTCCAATCATTTTGAATAATGCTAAAAATCAGTTCTTAAAACCTTAATCCACTGACAGCATTTTGTAGCCCCACACAAGTTATATAAGCTTAGGCTTTTACACTCAGAAGAAAATGTACTCAAACATGATGTTAAAGCTTAAAATGAAGGGCCTCTTTATAATTGATTTTCTTAGTGCTCAAAATAATCGTTACAAATTATTTTTAAGACTAGGAAAATCATTTCTAACAGGCTTGAAAGTTGCAGCCAATTTTGTACTAACTTAATTAAGCTTTAACCGATTATTGCAACATTTATCAAACTTCATAACTAATTGATTAAATTAAAATTTTAAGGATGTAACTCTTGCGAATGAGATGATTTGTGCTCTTTTTTCTCTTTCAAAATGTTATCAAATTAAGTATAATATTTAAATTTATAATAAATTATAATATTATATAGGTGACATTTATATTTTGTATTTCTAGAGTCTATTAGCGATTAGATTTCCATTCATTTGGAGAGGATGAAGTTCACCATTGACAATTCAACAACAAAAAAAAATTAATATTTATAAAACATAAATTTAGCCTCTAATCAAAAGGTTGTAAGCTTAAATTATTGTAGTACTCATGAATTGATTTCTTAAGAATTTTATTGAGAACTAAATGGGTAGGATTTAGTTTGTTTGATGAGACTAGTCAATATTCATGTACCTGGACTATCACAATTAAATAATATATATATAAAAATATTTTTTAAACCTGGCCCAGATTGCTGTTGTAACTTTTATTTTAATTACTTTTTTTTAGTACAAATTGGAGAAGAGGGCCACAAACCTTACGTAGAAAGTGATACAAAAATAACTCGAACCACTAATATCGAGTGGATGTTAATGCATTATTAGTGCTAGCTGAACTATGTTCGCTTTAACTTTTAATAATTATTTTAGGTTACTTGTAACATAGTTAGTCTGCTGACATTTTCAAGAAATGATACTAATAAAATTATATTTAGTCTCTATAACTTTTGGAAACATAAGAGTCATGTTTTTCTTAATTAACAATATTTTATCAACCTTAGTAATTAGCGAACTAGATTAAGAGATTTAATTTTAGACACTTGCAAATAGAATATTAATATAGTTTTTTTTTTAACATTTCAAAAAAATAAATAACTCAATTTAATAAAATTTGTTGGTACAACAGTTCTAATGTGTTACACTTGTGTTTATGGGTAAAAATCTAGTGGGGGTATTGAACACTCTAAAACTCAACCGTAACTACAACTACAAATGTAATGTACATGGGAAGAAACAAGGTTTGACTGATATAATTCTAACTTTTACATATGAATACAATGAATTGGAACTGTATATCAAATTATATACATCTTCTGAACAGGTTCTTCATATGAATACAATGATGTATTGTTGCTCTAGGTTTGCTTACTAGTCAAGTCTCGGAGTTAACACGTCACTTTCTTCGGAAGATCAACATACAGATATACGTAATTATCCGAAAAATGATACCTGTGACCATTAGGAGTAGTAGGCAAAGGCCCCAGTCATGAAGGTCAAATCCACTTTTATTCAAAGCTCCACATCTAGTTATCAGCCACACACCATCATACCTGTAGAATATAACCAGTTATCTTAAGAAGTTCGTTTTGCTAACCACTTTCGTTCGCCGATAATGATTCGATTAACAAATTGCATAATCCTTGTTTAAATTTTAGTAGTTTAACACAAGTCTAAAAAGTCGGTGGCAGAACAAAATTACTACGGCCATAAAAGCATAGTTTTACTGGTATGATGTATCACTTCAAGATCAAGAAGTTATGAGTTCGAATAATCACACTATAAATGTTGTAAAATTCATATCACTCAAACCAAGAAATTATGAGTTTGAATTGTCACACTCTAAAGGAATGTTTGGGCCACCATTAATAGAGGAGACTGGGAAGGGGAATGGTTCCCGGTGTTTGGGCCATCGAGAATCATTCCCCATAATCACGTTTCTCCAAAATCGCCTTTTTAATCTCCTCCTAACTACTTTCTATTCTTCCCACGACAACTTTTATTCTCCCCATAACTATTTTTCACTCACATCATACCCATTATTTTATTTTTTTCATTATCATTTTCTTCACCCCGAACACAATTAATCATACTCTCATACCACAAACACAATTAATCATTCTCCCCATAATCATTCCTTTTTTTATTCTCTCTCTAATTCTTATTCCTCTCATAATTATTTTCATTCCCTTTGCCCCAAACACACCCTAAATGTTGTTGAATCCAAAAAAATAGACACAAAACTGATGGATAGGAAACACCAAGCATGCGACAAAATCTTAATACTATCTCAAGTGGAAAATAGGTTCTAAATGGCGTGTTTAGGACAAAAGTTGGGTTATTATAAAGAGCGAGTACCAATTAACTCTATTCGAGGTGTAAGTTATTATAACAGAGGTTATGATAAATGATGTTTCAGATACATGTTATTTATAATAACGGTGTTTGAGGCAATTAAACTCAAACTAGGGTATGAGTTATGTGGATTAGCAACAAAAGTTATGCAAAACAAATACTTGGATTTGGACCAATCTACGAGTTATCATAACTGGTAGACCAAACATGGGTTGGGTTATAATAACACAATTCTCATTTACATAAACAGTCTAAGAGTAAATGAGTATGCATACTGTAGCAGGAAACTTCAGTCATACCTTTCAGCATTTGCAATCACTAATGCTTCTAGAGCCCATTTGGGATAGCAAAGATTGGACAGAGTCCTCATTGCTGAACTAGTTTGAGTCCTTGTGATAAAGAGGGTTAAGACAACAGGAAAAATGGCTGACCACTGCATAAAAAGCAAATTCTTTGGTCAAGTGAAAATACAAGAAATATGGAAATTCAAGTCACCAAGCTAAGAACTTGTTTATGCACTGCTTTCACTAACCAGTTGGGCTGCACCTGGCTGAAAAAGAATGGCCAAAGCATAAGCAATACCAGTAACACAATACAGAAGGCAGAGTAAAACAACATAATGATCTGTGAAGGAAGATCTTGGGTTTGTGAAGGAATAGAACATAGCGAGATACATCAACGGCTTGATTGCGGTATTGAAATGGTCGACCGTGTCCTTTGCGAGAAAATAAGCCAAACTGCTCATGCCAGAAGAACTTTCTCTCCAATACTCTAACTTATCTAAAGAAAATGTTCTCAAAGCTGCAATTTTTCCTAGAAGGGCTGAAATCAATGACACAATCATAGTCAGTGGTTATACACTTAAGGTCCCGATGAAAGAGCACATATTGCGACAAAACAATCAAATACAATAGTATAACAGGCTTTAAAACAGCACATAAGATTTGTGGAAACAAATAACTCAGAGAGGAAAGGAGAGAAACACAAAGAATTGGTAACTTACAAACTGCAATAATGGTGTAAGCATAGCCACTAACACCAAATGACTGATCGCTCACGTCTGAAATAGATCCCAGGCAGGCACCAGCAAGGAGTAAGATCAAGTAATCTATAACTTGTATTTTCGAGTCCCTTAATCGCTGCTTACCGATTCTAAAATTCATGGTTATGAAGAAACTATATATTAGCAATTAATGATAAGATCATGAAAATGTACAAAGCTCTGAGAACTGTGTATTGAAGATTTCAGGATCATTTATATTGAAGATTTCTAATTGATTGTTGTAAAATATTATTACTTCTCAAAAACAATTAGAAGGAATATGAATATAAGTACCTCCCAAGAAAGTATTTGTACTGTTTAAGTATGCCTGGAGTACTTCGATGCGATAAATCTTTGGTCTTCAAAAAATGCAACCGTAATTTATCATGATGCTCCTCAACATTACTTCTCATGCCCTGCCATAACTCCCCAGCTAAAGAAGGTTGTCGCTCAAGAAGAACATGGTTTCTTGTTCCATTATTTTGCTCCACATATGTTGTTGTCAGAGTGTGTTCGGCTGACTTCTGCTGCAAATCTGCTGGTACTGGGTAACCATTATGAAGCAACCATCTAACAGGAAGCTCTTCATAGCTAATATCTGCACTAGGTGTCACTATGCCCTCCAAAATATCAATAAAGTGATCTGGTGGGTTAATTCGATCTGGGACATTGATTCCTAGGCT
>JBBMEG010002972.1:0-31297 GCA_037832605.1 Cyclanthera cordifolia | reverse complement strand
AATTCGTAAAATATAATAAAATTGAAAGTAAAATATAGGAATAAAAAGGGATTAAAAAATAAATTAAAGATAGTGAGATGATTCTAAATTAGGAAAAGGCCTCACGTTAATTTAATCATTAATTAGAATTGAAACCACTCAGTCCTCTCAAATGTTTTAAAAAGATTCTTTGGAAGTGTTTCTCCATTCTTAGAAAACATTTTTGTTATTTTAATTACCGCTCCCAATAAGTTTTTACCCCCACAGTTAATTCTTAATTCAACTCCCATTTGTTAACCTGAGTTACTTAGCCTTCTTGCTGTTGAACACACTATTGCTTGGCTTTTATTTTTTGAGAAGGATGTTGGTTGTTGTGTGGATTCTAATTATCAATTGATCAATAAAATTGCTCCTCGGATGTAGGTCATAGTACCGAACCACTTAAAATCATCTTCTTCATTCTTCTTCTCGCTGCTTCTCTAATTGACACAATAATTTAAGAATAATAAAATAAAAAGAGGTGTAAGACAGTATTAAATAGTAGAATTATAGATGGGGGGTAATAGGAAGGGATTAAGTTAAAAGGGTATGGATAGAGAATTAGTGAGTTGAAATGGGCATGTGGGAGACAATGATAGTGAAAATGAGAGAGGTGATTTAGATTTAGACCTTCACAAAACCAAAGCTCAAGTGCCCCATGTGCATTCTTGCATGCATTCACCCCACTCCTTGACCTTAACGTTTCATCTAAGCCAATCATTTCTCAACTTTTCATTGCTTCAACTTTATATTCTTTCCATATATTCCGATGAAAAGAAAATTAAAAATTGAAGAAATCGAATTAAACTGATTTAATCAATTGGTTCTATTTTTTGGAATAATATTATATCATCCGATTTGATATTTTATAAAACAAAAAAGATATTGGTTAAATTTCAATTCTTCATAAAAAATCAACAAAAAAAAGCGAGTTGAACCAAATATATATAATATACTATCTTTTTCTCTATAGGTGCTTTGTTCTTTCTTGTGTCCTCAATTTTTTTCTCCTAAATTATAATTTAAGTTTCTATCTTTTATCATTTTTTGACTCATATGAATTACATATTCAATATCAAATAATAACAATAATAATACTATTAATATAAGTAGCGATAATTAGTGTGTCAAGCTTGTTGACTTTTAATTATACTTGGAACACTTAAGTCATGCATTGAAAGTTAATTGATGTTTAAGTTCACCTAATATTTCAAGCTTTTTTTTAGACAATATTTAATGTTATTTATGTTCTTATCAGTATGTTTTTATGCTATAAGATTTAAATATTGTCTATTAATAGATACTAAAAAAAATTAATAAATAAATAAATAATGAGTATTGATTACAAAACTTGAGCAGTTTTTATTTGTGTTTATTCACTCATGTTATATCAATCATCAATCAACTTACAAATAGGAGACCATTCTCAATTGATGATAACTACATCATTCCATAGCTTAATAATTTAATAATATATAGGGTTGTGCCTAACAGAAATATAAAACCTGTCCTTTTATTTTAAGACAGTTTTGAAATGTTAGGAACAAATATCATCAGTATTGATTACGTTCATAACATTTAAATATTAGTCCATTTTATATTTTTCTAAAATATTTCTAAAGAATTTGATAAAATTTATTCTGAAATTATATATCTATTGGGCTTGTTTTGAAGCCCAATAGAGAGATGTTCTCTGTACCATTTATTGGGCCGATGACGATTCGGTGTTCAAATCCATCTAAGTTTCGGATCATGGAATTAAACCCATTAAGTTTCATTAGATGGTAATCAGTACTAACAAATCTAATTTCCTTATGTTTCAAATCCAGTTCCACCGAGTCTTTAGAAAAGGAAAACTGACTAAATCTATTATATATATTGTAAATATGGTTATATTCACCTTTTGTTGTGATATGATATAATTTCGAGCAAGGAGTATCAAATTCCTTGTTAAATTCCTTGTAATCACTAACCATTGCCTGCCTACACAAATGCATTTTCTTCCCGTGAGAACACCATAATCATTTCAACATAACAGATGAGTATACATAAAATGGATCTATATTCCCCACAAAAATTATAAGTATATACTTCTCTACCAAAAGAGTAATAGTTCACTGTCCATCCAAATACATCCCTGCTTAATCTAAATAAATATGTATATAAAAACTAGTATAAAAAAACACTACAACTGCTGTAGGATAGCCTAGTGGTGAAAGACTTGAAGTGTTTGCGAGGATGGATTCAATCCATTATGATCACCTACCTAGGAATTAACTTCTTACATATTTACATGACATTCAAATGTAGTAGAGTCACACGGTTGTGACTATAATCGAGATGCAAGCGCTAACCAGACAGTCATGAATATCAAAAAAAAACAAAAAACTATATATATATATATATATATATATATATAATAAATCACTACATAACTTTAAGATTAAATGGTATCCAAAAATTAGAGCCACCTTTCCATGTATGTCATTAAACCAAGATACCATTACAAAATCATTTTTTCCCACACATGCTGAAGCATTCAAAAACATCTTCCACCTCGCGTTTGTGTCCTGTTATCTTTTGCCAAAATAAAGCCTATCCTAGCGAGCTAAAACACGCAAAAAGAAATTATATTTGAATTTCGACAAAGAATTCTAGCTTGCAACAATGAGTAGAACCTAAACAAGCCCAATTTTGAAACACTAACTACACAAACATTGAAGCTAAACACCAGCAATCTCTTCTCCTCACACCCTCAGAGAAAGGGGTAATATTGCATCGTTATTCTACCTGCCACTTCTAAAATTAGTAAGAACTTGACACCACTTCTATGTACACAGAATGAGAAGATAATAAATGAAAAAAGACCTCAAGAAATTAAGGTAAATGCCGCACAATGTTGTCATTATAAATCAACAAAAATTGGTGAAACATGATGACTACAACCAAATTAAAAATCCGAAAAGGAGAGTGAAAACCATAAACAAAACATATTCAAAGACGTAGAACAATAAACAGACACCAGAGCAAACAAGTAACAGAACATTGAATCGGCAACATATCTGAAACCAACTGTCCAGCTTCTGATGAAAAGAAAATTCTGCAAACAAAAAAATTGGGATTCAAGTTAGACAATAGTATATAACAGGACAATGGTAGCTCTGATTAGAGGTTGAAGTTTTAACATAATGTTTAAATAGCTTTTCAGCAAGGGGAACGAAATAAAAAGGGGCTTACAAATTTTGTTGAAGGCCACGATATCACAGCTCTGAACATACTCATTTATGGGTTCGACTGTCAGACGTTCCTCAATGAGATCATCAACAGACACGAGGTCGTCAACAATTGTGAGCATAATTTGCAATTTCTTGATACCATATCCAACAGCAACAAGTTTGGCTGTAATTCAAATAAAGGTTAAAAACATATTAATAAGATATAATACAAAGTTGCATCACATGATAGTAGATGGCTGATTCTGTTGGCACAAGGCAAAGTTGAGAAACGAAAAGGATCCAGAGCAACAAAACATGAAAACAATAATGTGAGAAATCGAGGCAATTAACTAGGATCCATGTCAATGAAAAAAAGGAACCAGACATTAGCTATAAACTAATTACGAGGAGATAACAACTTACAAGCTCCCCAGAGCAATCCTTCCATTTCAACGCTTCTGACAGCCTCTTCAAGTTTCTTCATGTCAGTCTCATCATCCCATGGCTTGACATCCATTAGAACCGACGACTTTCCAGCTGAATCACAAGACGTACCACATCATTAAAATCAGTTATGCAAACAAATTAATGTAACCCAATGGCTAAAATCAATCAGTTACACAAATTAGATGTACCAAAGCCATCAAGCGAGATGCATGAAATCACAGAGAAAACTCACATTCCTTCTTCTTGGCAGAAGCCTTGATGGATGCTGCACGCTCCTCAGCAGCCTTCTTTTCCTCCTCAGTCTCTTCACCAAAGAGATCCATGTCATCATCGTCATCATCATCAGCAGCCTGTTGAAATTTTAAGAGTCAATAACAAGGTGGAAAAGTAAGACAAATAACGATGTAAAAGATATAACATAAACAGAACATAGACTTGGCATTAAAATTAACACCTTAGCGTCCGCAGCAGGTGGTGTTACAACGGCCTCAGCAGATTCAAACTTAACGCCAGAACCCTCTCCAAAAACAGATCTAGACAATCATTATCGGATCCAGTTGTTATAAAAACAATTGCAGATGAGCACATAATCAAAAATTTACGATAAAAATTCTATGAACCAAGACATAGGATTATTCATTTCGAGGACTTACGAAACTCTCAAGAGTGCTTCGATGTGATTGCTCCACCTAGACACGTTAACATATTCGCTGGATACGGGTTTGGAGAGAGCTTCGTAAACAGTAACGTCATCCTTCGACGGCTGGTACCTGAAAAAATATCATTCCCGAACGATTATGCATATAAAAACAAGATCCACACAACACTATGCCACGCCGAATCGAAGTGCTTCATATGAACAAAAGTATAAAATCAATCAAACATGTCCAAGACCATAAACAAACCCGCTAATATAGCTACGACTTAGCAAGTATTCATCAAGTTTTTTCAAACCCGCTGCCGACTTAACATCATGGAGTGCGACGGCCATTTCAAAATGATACGATTGATCTCTGTACAAATATTCGAATGTCAATTTATCAGTTCGTAATTTTTGAAGCATTAACTTTAAGAGAAAGTACGAGAGGAATAAATCGAAAGCTTACCGCCGGCAAGGACGCAGGAAGTCACAGTCTGAAGACGGTTGGATTGCTAAAGCTTGTTCGTGGATAAATCTAGGGTTTACGCTCTGTGTATTATTTATGGAGGGAGGGCGTGATCACGTGCGGCGTATGTATGCGATGTTATAAGGTTCACGCCAATAGATTTCAAAAATTGGTCATTCAATTTAAATTCATTTATTTATTGTTAAGTTAAAATATAATTTTAGGACCAATTAGAAATGAATATTTAATGATTCTAAACAAAAAACAAAAAAACTTTGAAAGAATAAAGACATGTGAGGGGTCAAATTAGTATGATCCTGCTTGCAAAAACTTAACTTTTCGACCATCATATAATTGGAATCCTATAATAATTTTAAAATTAATATTAATTAAAAATATTTATTAATCTTAATAATAATAATACAAGCAAAATATAAATATATTTCCTAAAAATGTACGAAGATAGGTGTTACTTTTTTTAGAAAAATAATATAAAGACTCATTTTAATGATGTTTTTTAGGTTTTGAAACTAAAATTAATAATTGAAAGTTCATAGGAAAAAATGAAACAAAATTTAAAATCTAGAGATTGAACAAATTTTGATTTCAATATAAAATAAAACTTAAAGTCTACGAACTAAAATGACATTTTAATATTAAAGAGTTTTTTTTTTCCTGAAATACTAGGGCTATTATAACTTGAATTTGACAAAAATGCTATTTAAAGCGATTTTCTATGTAATGATACGTTTATGATTTTATTTTAGGTTAAATTTCTAATCTTAACATTAAGTTTGACGAATATTTGTACTAATGACAATCGATTAAAGTTAGCAACCAAATGTATTACAGACATTAATTTACATGAATTAAAACACATAAAAATAAAATAACTAATATGAAAGAAAATTAAATCAAAATAAGATTTTAACTAATAATAATATAACACATCAACACAACTTTGTGTAATAGATAATAAAAATGAAAGATTATATACAACAAATACTCAACTTTATTCTTCTATTAGTACATTACTATATCTATTAGCCTTTAATAAATTTGGTTCTTATGTATTAGCCTTCATACTTGAGTAATAATCTTTCTTTCTTTTTTTTCGAATTCTTTACTTCTTTGTTTATTTTCAAAGTATTGCCCAAATATTATTTTGATGTCACTGTTCTTTGTTTCATCATCATTCAAATTTTAAAATACAATATTTAATACTACATATATATTGACAGCCATACTCTTTACACAAAGAGAGGACAATTTTAACTGAAAGTTCCTACACAAACCCTGCCAAAAAACCTAGAGAGAAGCTAGAAGTTACCTTAATACAATGTTCTAACCTGGTGTTATGTTTAAGAGTAAACAAATATGCTGCTATCGAAAAATCATTACACAACTTTGAGATAACTGGTATCCAAAAATTAGAGTCACCTTTGTGGTGAATATAAACTTAAAGCCCCAATAGAAAATCATCTTCCACCTGTATCCAGTTATGATTAACCAAAATCAAACATATCCTAAAGGACTATAAACTAAGAAGAAATTAAATTTGAATCTAGACAACGAATTCTTATATGCAACATTGAGTAGTAAACAACGTGCAACATTGAGTAGTAAAACACCAGCCATCCCTCATAGAGTAGTAATTAACATGCTGATTGCATCTTTATTCCGTCACTAGTAAAAAAACTAATACAAATGAATCTACTAATACACATGAAATGTTAACCTACTTTAACAACTATTCAAACACGTAATCAACACACTATTATAATCACTCATTTTTAATCACTAATCACATTTCTAATAACTCATTTACAATTCTTCCAATTAATTTTTCAATACTAACTTTCATCCAAGCAATGATACTCTATCAAAATATTCATACAAACAAACTTCTATCAAAAATTAAAATATTTAATTATTCAAAAATCAAAATTACCCCTCATTACTAACCAGTCAATAATTTTGCAAAAGGTAAATGCCGCCAAATGCTGTAATTTAAAATCAACAAAAATTCATGAAACATAATGACTAAAGATTATTTCGAGAAGCTTCCAATAAATCAATAGAAGCAAGTAACAAAACTCAAGGGCATACAACCAAATTAAAGCTGGAAAGGAGTCTAAACCATAAACAAAAAACATTCAAAGTCGTAGAAACGATGAACATACACCAACGTAAACAAATAACAGAACATCGCATCACCACCATCTCTGGAACCTACTACCCTTCTGATGAATAGCAAATTCTGCAATAAGTTGGGATTCAAGTTAGACAACAGTAAATAACAGGACACTGGTTGCTTTGATTGGAGGATGAAGTCCTACAACATATTGTTAATTGATTTTTTGCAAGGGGAACAAGCTTAAAAAGGAGCTTACAAATTTTGTTGAAGGCCACGATATCACAGCTCTGAACATACTCATTTATGGGTTCGACTGTCAGCCGTTCCTCAATGAGATCATCAACAGACACGAGGTCATCCACAATTGTGAGCATAATCTGCAATTTCTTGATACCATATCCAACAGCCACAAGTTTGGCTGTAATTCAAATAAGGGTCAAACACGTTCATAAGACATAATACAAAATTGCATTACTTGATCATAAAATAGTGGATGGCTGATTATGTTGGCACATGGAAACGTTGAAAAATAAGATGGATCCAGAGCAAGAAAACATGAAAACCATAATGTGAGAAATCAAGGCAATAAACTACGATCAAAGGCAACAATAGGTTAAATGGCCACCAGTAATTGATATCTAAGCCAATTAAAAAAAGGAACCACAGACATTAGCTATAAACTGATTACAAGGAGATAAGAACTTACAAGCTCCCCAGAGCAAACCTTCCATTTCAACACTTCTTACAGCCTCTTCAAGTTTCTTCATGTCAGTCTCATCATCCCATGGCTTGACATCCATCAGAACTGAAGACTTTCCAGCTGAAGAACAAGACGTACCACATTAAAATCAGTTATGCAAACAAATTAATGGACCCCTATGGCTTCAGTTATGCAAACGAAATGTGCCAAAGCAGTAACCCAAGATGCACAAAATCACTAAGAAAACTCACATTCCTTCTTCTTGGCAGAAGCCTTGATGGATGCTGCACGCTCCTCAGCAGCCTTCTTTTCCTCCTCAGTCTCTTCCCCAAAAAGATCCATGTCATCATCATCATCGTCATCAGCAGCCTGATAACATTTTCGAAGTAAATAACAAGATGACAAAAATTAAGTATATATCGATATAAAAGACATAACATAAACAGAACATAATCGTAGCATAAGGATCATCCACCTTTGCGTCCGCTGCAGGTGGGGTTGCAACGGCCTCTGCCGATTCAAACTTAACGCCAGAACCCTCTCCAAAAACAGATCTAGACAATCATTATCGGATCCAGTTGTTATAAGAACAATTGCTGATAAGCACATAACCACAAATTAACGATAAAAAAACTATGAACCAGGCCACAGAATTATTCATTTCGACGACTTACGAAACTCTCAAGAGTGCTTCGATGTGATTGCTCCACCTAGTCACGTTAACATATTCGCTGGATACGGGTTTGGAGAGAGCTTCGTAAACGGTAACGTCATCCTTCGATGGCTGGTACCTGAAAAATATCATTCGTGAACGATTATACAGATAAAAACCAGATCCACACAATACTATACCACGCCGGAAACAAAGTGCTTCATATGAACAAAAGTATAAAATCAATTAAACAAATCCAAGATCATAAACAAACCCGCTAATGTAGCTACGACTCAGCAAGTATTCATCGAGTTTTTTCAGACCCGCTGCCGATTTAACATCATGAAGTGCAACGGCCATTTCAAAATGATACGATTGCTCTCTGTACAAATATTCGAATGTGAATTTATCAGTTTGTAAGTTGTAAAGCATTGACTTTAAGAGAAAGTACGAGTGGAGTAGATCGTAAGCTTACCGCCGGCAAGGATTCTGCAACTCACAATATGAAGACTGTGCTGGTTAGCCAAAGCTTGAGCGTGGAGAAATCTAGGGTTAACGTTCTGTCTGATATTTATAGAGGGAGGGCGCGATCCGGTGCGGTGCATGTGTGCGATGTTATTAAGGTCTACGCTAATCGATCTCAAAAATCAGTTTCATAAGTTTGATTTTAGTACCATTTTGTTTGTTTAATTTTAGGTTATTAACTTTTAAAAAATAGAGAAAATTTGTTACTTCTTTAAAAAAAAAAAAAAAAAAAAAAATCTATAAAAATTATATATTCTTTAATTTAGAAATATGTACACATTTACTAAAATTATTAATATTATTAAATTCATTAATATTAATTTCAAATTTATTATAATAATCATTTTTATAAGTCTATAAACAATTATAAAATATTTGATTATGTAAGAATAGAAATGGGAGTTGAAAAATTGAAGATTAAAGTTTAATTTTGAAAGTTGAGAAATAAATATAAACAAAATTAAAAAATCTAAAGACTAAAGTAATATATTAACATTGTTATTTTTCCATTGAACAATATTTATTTGGTAGGGAAATATTGAATTTTCGTCTATTAGTACCTTAGTTTTTCTATTAGCCTTTTTACAAGTAATTTGGCTACTGGGTGGGCGTGTGTGTGGATTGAGTATTTAAAATAATAGTTTATTTTAAGTATTTCGAAGTAATGATTGCAGTCAAAAAATTGTTTTAAGATATTTTGAATAAATATTTATTTCGAGTATTTAGAAGTAACAATTAGTAATGATTGCTATCAAAAGATTGTTAGATTTTGTTTTTAAGAACATTTTTTATAATGTAAATTTAATTTGAGTATTTACAAATAATAATTGCAATCAAATGTTTGTTTGTATGTGGTTTTTAAGAGTATTTAAAATTAATATTTAAAATAAAATTTATTTTGAGTATTTATAAATAATAATTATAGTAAAGGTTTGTTTAGAGATAGTTTTTTAAAATATATAAAGTTAGTATTTAAAAGAATGATTGCAATTAAAAGCTATATATAATTTTTTTAAAAATATTTAGTAAATACTAATTATAGATACTCATTCGAAATATCATTGCAATAAGTCACTCAAGTGTGTGTGTTTTTTTTTCTTTCGAGTTTTAAGTTTTTTTTTTTTATTGATTTTTATGGAATTCTTTATTTCTTAATGTATTTTCAAAGTATTGTCCAAATATTATTTTGATGTTACTTTTTTACTTTCGAATTTAATTATACGATGTTTTAAACTAGTATTATGTTTAAGGGTAACATAATATGCTGGCAGTACAAATATATACAGAAATGTACCCTTAGCCCAATAGCGATGACATATATCCTTAATAAAACAAAATATGTCCAAACCCATATTAGTTTATTACATTGCATTAATATAAACGATCGTTGTTTCTTTCAAAAAAAAAAAAAACGATCGTTGTTATTAAAAAAAAAAAAAAAACTATCGAAGAGCATTTCATTAATACAATCTTCAAAAGTTATAAATTGATTTTACTCTTTCAAAATAAGGAAATTATATTGGATGGACTATTTTCATTAAATAATTATAAATATAGACAAATTTTAAAATATTTATATGATTGATGCATTTTAATACTATGTTAAGTTTAGACAAAACTTGTGTTAATTTTATTTAAAATACTTATAATTATTTGATAGATTTGACTATTTTTATAAATTTTTCTTTAAAATAAGCATATTATGATAATATTTTTGCCAAAATTTTATAAATTCAAATATAACAAAAACCGATTCAAAAGTTATGACCTCCCCCGCTAACTAATTGAAAAAAAAGTTCTGATTCAAATATTTGTATGAATAAAAACAATCATCTAGTCACATGTAAATCAACTAAGAAGGAAAATCCCTCAACATGTACACTATAATATTCTATTTAAAATGTGATCATGAAAGCAGAGTATCCTGACACCTTCAAAACTGAACACATAACGAATGCATCTGTTAAATTAAATCCATCGAAGCTTCCATGTTGATTCTACAAAATTTTTGAATCTCATAATGAACAACACCTGCGAGTGCGACCAATTGAGGTTTTAAGAAATGGATTCTAAGTAATGAGGCAAAAATTTACAAATAGAGAGAGATACAGTCACTAATTCAATACCCAAGAGCTGATTCCATTAGAAACTAATGGAGCTTTGCCTGTCTGCAGGGGCCACACACTGCCAAAATGAACAGTATGAAGTAATACTAGCCGCTTCGACCCCAAGGGTTGAAAGGTTGCGGCCATATTCCTGCAATATAAATTGATACGAAATTCAAATGAATTTGCTTGTAGAGTAATTATTTTGAGTGATAGAAATTTGAGTTTTATTTATAACTCGTTTGGATGTAATTATTTGTAAAGGAGTTGTTGTTAATAGCTTGTTTGGATGATAATTTTTGTAGAGTGATTACAAATAACAACATGTTTGGATGTAGTTAGAAATGAATGAATATTTTAAAGAGTTAGAAATAAGTGGTTAGAAATGAGTGATTAAAAATGAAAATTAATTTGAGTGATTATTTTGAGTAATTACAATAACTCGTTACTACACCACCCCACCAGGTCTCAGGATTGTAGCTGTGCTGATCTAATCCAGTAAGAAAATTTTGAAGACATAGAACATAAGGCAAATAAGAATTTAAACATTTGATTGCGGACAGGAACCGATCTTTATTATTTTATAATAGTAAAGTTTAGAGAACTTTCTCAACTCTACGCCACACTCAAATCCTTTCGCAATAATTTATATCCCATTACAGAGGCATTTGGGACAAGTGGAATGAAACAATTATAGGTAATGAAAATATGGGAAGAATATGATTATTTCTGATCAGAGCGATAGAAATGGATATGAAAAAAAAAAAAAAAAAAAATCCTACCTGCATTTGAGGGACATGGAATGATTATGAGGGAATCATTACATGTGTTTTGGGTGCAAGGAAATACGATCAAGGAAACAAAATATTGGTTATAGGAAATGAAAAGTGATTTATGAGAGGAATGAATAGTGATTATGAGAGGAATGATTGTCGATGACTAAAACGTGGGTACAAGAATTATCCCCGATCTCCTCGATTTGATCCCCTTGCCTCGAACACCCCCTACATGTCTTCAGCTACTGTTGATATAGCAATCATTCTAACAACCTTCAACAGTTAAACTAACCAACTAAACATACAACCTAAAAGGATATAACTCACTAATACTTGATGCATATCAATGTGGTTCCATTGCCGACAACGTATTTGACAATCACAGAAAATAAAAGCTTCTGCATATTTTTTTCTTGAAACAAACTACAGAAGCACCATTTTGATCTAGCAAGCAATAACAATCACAACAGTGATATTTACCTGAATATCTAGAAAGAGTTGCATGCAAATTTTATCGGTGTCAGAGATGTTATGGTCTGAAACATCTGAGCTGGCCCCAGCTCGTCTTTGTACTCCCTGCCGGATTTTCTGGAGTGACGAATCGGTTTTCCTAGCCTGGTCATGAACATTAGTGAGAAAAAAAATATTTTAAAATGAATCAGGATGAAACTAAAGTTTGGTATATCCAAGCTAACCAGGCTAACAAGATCAGCTGCTAGCTCGTAATAACGTCCAGTAATCTCTGTCACAGCACCAATCAGAAGAGCACTCCTTGTTTCTGTTGTCAACAAAGTAGTCGCCCTCTCTCCATCCAATAAGGCCTGGAGTGCATCAAGTTTACAAATAAAGAACCACATTGTAACTTTAGTTTCCTCGAATATGAAGCTTGTATTTGGAACTAGAAAATAAACTTCTACCCTTCATGATCCAACCAATATATTCTTCTCATGTAACAAAAATAAGTATATATCAAAAGGCGAATAGTCCAGTTCTGATAAAAAGCACAATATACATCTTAAAAGGAAATAACGACATACAAAAAACAAACTATTTTAAGCATATAAGGTCTAATGCGTAAAGTTTCCATAAAACAAAAGAAGAGAAGAAAATTAAACAAAAACATGATAACAGCAGCTTCCAGAAAGTAATGATGAGTTAGAAAACGAAGAAAGAAAGAAATAACAGTTAATGTTGAAGAAACTTAAAAGAAAATATGTGGGCCTCACTGGCCAAGGAGTGCCTGATCAGCCAAGACAATGAAAGGGTGCCTAAGATGGTGTATAAAGAACAAGATTCATCTAAGATATACCAAAGAATCTGGCAATAGTTTGTTTTGTTTATACCTTCAGGGGGCGTAAAAGACCCGATACATACGGTGAATGCCTCACTGGAAGTGGTTTATTGGTCATCCTATATGTCGCTGTTATACCCTTCAGCTGTCTCAAGTCCTACATTAAGTTCAGAAAAGCATGCAAGTCAGAACATCCGGTCCAGTCTAGAGAAACTTCCGATCTCGTGCATACTGAGCATACATGAGAATCAAACATTTACCTCAACAGACTTCTCAACCAGTGAAGTAATTATAGCACTAATAACTTCGGGAATCATATTGTTTAATAACTTTCCATTGTGCAAAATGCTCTGCTTTACTGAATCAAGAACATCCGCACTGCACGATGATAGAAGCTGCAGTACAGTTTCCAGGTAGTTACTGGATACCACTGTGGTCAGACAATCAAGGTCGTGGATTATCTGCATATCCAGCATTTTTTTAGTATTGCAGGTGGGATTATTCATAATCCCCAGTCTTGTGACTTGTTTTACATTTCTACTATTACTACTACGACTATTTTATTTTTAGGCATGATGCTCACATATAAAAAATCATCTGGAGCAGCTGCTACAGCCCATTCAGAACCTGGGTTGGAGCCTGCACCCATCTTACGGACTGCTAGACCAGATGACAACCAGTTAGAGTATCTGTTCACATCAAACAAGTATGCATGCCAGTCAGTCATTTAGTAGTAAAATAGATATGTACATGTCGAAACCATTCAAATTAGCATACACTCGCCTTGAAAGAAGCTGCAAAGATAGACGAAGGAACTTGTCCGAACAAGAAAGGACGAGAACATCCTCTCTCCAGCACGCTGTCAGGCAGTCTAAAAGCATCACACTCTGCCTCAAGGATAGGTCCTGAGTATTTCCCTCGCCAGAAGACGATGGTTGAATGGGGGTTAGACTGGGTGCTGAAAGGGATGAATCCAAGGCCCCGGCTATTTCTTGAAACCTGATGCCACATAAAGATATTTGACTCAGATCCATTGTACGATGTTTCTATTATATTAAAATCAAATCACCAACAATTTGATGAAGTTTAAACGGAAAATAAAGTACCAAATTGATTACCTTAGAGAAAAATAAACCCCAGTATTCCATTGCTTCATGAACTCATTATACACAGCTGCAGCTCGAAATTTAGCAACAGCAGACCTGGAAGGACAATAGCCTTTGCCAATCGGACAATGTTAATGTAGTGCGAGATATCCTTCATCAAAGATACAATGATATGATCTCTAATTGATGTTACTCAATAGTAACATTGTTTGATTCCAAATTTAGAGCACAGGATTATTTAAATCCACAAAAAAACACAGAAAAAGAGTTGGATAACCTACCTTCCAAGTATGCCAAGAAATCAACGCTTGACTTGTAGTTCTTTAAGAATTCAGTAGGTCTTCCTGGGGAAAATGCACCTGGTTTTGCCTTTTGGATAGCAGAGAGAACCTCTTTCAGGATTGAATTGGCCAAGAAATCAAATACATGTAGTCCTGAGTTTTCTGAACGGATAAAGACTCATAAGCTTAATACAGCATTGTAACAATAAAATGAACGTAAAAGTGTAGGAGCGTGATATTGTTCCCACTTTTCTTTTACCCTCAAGAGTCAACAAACGTCAAAATGACAAGCTTGAAAAGTGCTAATTTAAAAAAAAACTAAAGCAATACGCATGATTTATTGACAAATGATATACTGAAAGTACATGATTAACAAACCAAGAACTCATCCCAAAGCAATAGTTGGGTTCTTTTCAAGCAAAATAAAATAACAAGGTTGATGTACGTAGGTTGATGGTAATAGAACAGATAGAAAAGGCAATAACCTGTAGTAGATATTTCTAACAAAAATTTGCAGTCTTTATCAATAAATTGCTTTATTTGCTTGTAATCATTTTCCAAATCATCACCAGATGATCCGACATCCATGCCTGAAACTCCATGTGGAATAACTTTATGAACTGATGGTGCTACGACAGTAGTGCGAAAAATTTCTTCTGCACTTGTCGTGTTGTCAATGGCAGCATAGGCACGTAAGCAATTGTAAATAGCATTTTCATCGCGATGTCCAAGTCCATCAACAAAACAATGTCCCAAGCTCGTGTCCAGCAACAAGCTGGCACTCTGAATCCTCTTGTCCATGTTTTGAATGAAAGGAAGATTCTGTACTGGCAAAACACAGAAAAACACTAGGTATGGCCCGTATGGTAACAAAAGTATCTTCAAAATGAAGCCATGAATACTAACAAGGTTTCCGAGTTTATTCTCATCATCTATTATCTATCATTCTCCTTTTCATTAAATTAGCAATTGAATGAAGAACTATAGTGAGATAGCATAAACTAAATGTTAATATAAAGAAAGTAAAAGGCAAGACAGAGTTGCTAGGCTACAAATATCCCCAGTAGCTGAAATTGAAATGGGCCAAACATCAACATGAGCTGATGAATATAACAAAGCCATTCAGGTACTTGGAATATTTGTGATCTCTTGCCAGTTCCAAAATTTAACAGATGTTTGGTATGCATTAGTAGAAAAGAACAATGAGTTTTAGGAACTCATTTCAGTGTACGGTCTGGCTACTACTGTAGAGCATATAGTTTTAATAAGAACTCTAGCATGAAGCATGCACATATTTCAAGTGGTCAACACAACAGTAGACTGGCTACTACTGTTGAGCATACATTGAATGGTGGAGGATTTTTACTTTTCTAGGTCTACTACTAAATGGTCTTGATAACTAAATATGTAAATTTGTTAAAAAGAAAAATGTATATATGTATAAAGTGAAAAAAAAAACAAAAACAAGTTTCATCAAGTTGGATGGGTGCCCCCCTCTTTAAAAGTCCTCTCTAAAAGCTCTCTAAAATTCCAACAGAAGCCCATTGGGCTTGTAATTACCTGTCTAATCCTTAGATTTTTGCAGTTTGATTGACCTATGTATTCGGCTATTTTCTTCCCATATTTTCTGTTTGATATGCATTGAAACATATACTCTCTTTTTTTGACATCACGGCATCATTGACGTATTTCAAGGGAAATGATTTACCGAACAACAACGTTGAGGACAAAATTGGAAATCCCATAACTTAATCTTTTAATGCAAGCGGAAAATCATCTTTGTTCGGTAAATTTCACTCGTGCAAGAATAAAAACATAATTGGTACAATTTGTGCAAGAACACCCAATCCCTAAATGCTCCATGTAAACTTGAGGGATTTCATCACAAATCTTTCCAAGAACATAGAATATGATGGCATGATAGTTCTTTGAAAGTATAGATGAGACCTGTGCATGTGCGATATAAAATTTCAACCGATTCATTTCACTGGAAATTCTTTCCAAGAGCATGCTTTGGGTTTCTCTAAGATTTGTTCCGTTCTCCATGTGTGGTAAAGAAGTACCATTACTTATTACACTTTTATCTGACAAGATCATATTTCCATTTGAGCCATCTGCAGGTGCACTTGGAAGCTCCTTGATCAGTTTTTCAACCTGCACCAATGAAAATCCAACTGAGCAAACGACAGCTAGCATATAAGTGTGAAGCAACTTAAACAAAGTTCTTGAGAAACAAGATCAGCAAACAATCAAAGCTTTGTAAAGGCACAAACCAAAAAACCATGCAATGGTTGAGATGACTACAGCTACAAATTGAATTTGATGCACAATCAGAGAGAGAGAGAGAGAGAAATTTGACGAACATCCTTGAAATTTGACTTGCCTTCACCAGCCTATTCTCAAGCGTGAGGTTCTCAGTAATTGAATTCTTTTTCAACAATGAAGCAAGACAATCTTAAAAATGGTAGCATTTCTTTTCTCATTATGATCTCCAGAAGGTGCCAATCCTAGAAAGTCTAGAACTAAAGCAGCACGTATATATGATAACATTGTAATACATATCAGTTTTCAAGAAAAAATGTCAAAGTTATAATTTTCCATTATTATTTCGTTGAAGTAATATCCAAATGACCCACGACAACGACAATGTTAAACACCTACAAGAGATCAAAACACTAAAACTTGAACACTTCCCCTTCTGCAAAACTCATACACGACTTATACGTGTCTACATGGGCCACGATGAAATACTACAAATCTAAACAAACTTGTTGCCAGCATTCACGAGAACTATAAAGTTAATTGGAAGTCAATCAACACTCTACATTCCAGTCTATACATGGAAACATTTTGAAATGAAAATTCAACTGGAATGCACTCTAAATTAGTCATCAATACCATATCCATCAACATGAAATTTAAAAACACACACTACCTTCGACACGACGTGAAACGTATCGAGCAACAATTCCAAAACCTCTCTAGCCGATGCTGCCTCTGATCTCTGCCGCAATCCATTCTGCAAAGCTGAGAGAGAGAACTCCACAGAACCCCTAAATTGCTCAATTTTCTCCCTTAGTTCAACCAAAGGAGCTCGCATTCGCACGACTGCGGCTTCCACATCGACTAGCTTTGTGCTCAGGTTGACAAAATCGGTATAGTCACGATTGATCAAATCAATGAGCTCGCGGTTCAGAGCGGACAGATGAGAGTGGAGCTGAGATCGGAGGGTATCAAATGGGACAAATGTCCGGAGCTCGGATATGTAGGATTCAGAATCGAAATTCGGGGAGAGAAACAGGTCAGGCTTGAACCAGAGAGGATGTGAATCAAGTGGATCCGAAAAGAATTCGTTCGCCGATCTAGGCGGTGGTGAAATCAGATCCGCCATGGAATTTGGTTTTCCTGGTAGCGCTCCGGTGGCTTCAAATGGCGTCGAACGTCCAGAACAATCTCCGATCGTCTCTGAAAATGGAAATGGAGACGTCAGATTGAGATTACGGATCAACGTGTACTAAATTCTGAAGAGGAGTGAAGATCTGTTCGTGGAATTTAATTCCGTGAACTACCGTCACCGCTGCAACTACAGAATTTTTTTTTTTTTTTTTTTTTTACTTGAATATGGCTAACCCGATCGTGAGAACCGGACTTATTGGGTTGGGTTCAAAATCGGTTCGGTTTCGGGTTTAATCCATTTTGCTTTCATTTCAACGAGGTGAGCCCGTTTGTTGTAAACCGAACCAGAGGAGCATAATGTCACGATCCAACTTTGATGTCTATGCAAAGCAATCGTGATGCACTTGCTCTAACTCGACAAACGAGTCAATCAAACAAAAATCGCAGTGCAGGTGGCACAACGGGTGCAACTTCTATCACGTGTCGTGGAAATGTTTTAGAAAAAGGAGAAGAAAGTTTTGAAACACATTTCATTGTTTGAAGTTAATCTAGTTGAACAGAGCTTATGGTCCCCTCCCCTAATTTGTATTCAAAAAAATTCTCAATTGACATGTTATACATGCGATCTAATTAAATATGTAATTCTCTACATTCTAATCTCAATCTTAAAAAAAGTAAGTTCATTAAATTTTTATTTTTGACATAGGCAAAAGATCCCCAGACTTAATTGCGACATTATAAAAAATGAGAAAAAAAAGTAAATTCATGAACTTTTATACTTTCACTAACCACCTTTTATTTTCCACTATTTTTTAGTCAAGCCATATTCATTATTTTATTTTTCTCATGATCATTTCTTTTGCTCAAACACAATTAATCATTCTCCTCAATTATTCCCTTAGCCCAAAACACAAATAATCATTATTTCCACTATCATTTCTCTCATTCTCTCCCTAATTCTCATTTTTTTCATATTCAATCTTATTTTCTTACCCCCAAACATACCCTTAAAATATGATTACCTTAAAATATGAATACCCTTAAAATGACTGATATAAAATCACTTCTCAAGTTGGCATCACCTAACCGTCAAATATCCAAAAAATGCTGATGTGTCTTATGAGCTGAAATCTACTGGTTAACCTAAATAAACTAAAACAAACCATGTTATTACTATTTAAAGAGAAAGGAAAAACACTAGCCAACAAAAAGAGCTATCGATCGAGTAGCAAAGGAGTGTTTGAAGAAGGATAATGAGAATGATTATAAGAAGAATAAGAATTGTAAAAAACAAAAGAAACAAGAATGATCATGATAAAAATGATTATTTGTATGTGGTAAAAAAGAATGATTATTGGTGTTTACAATGAAAGGAAAGATTATGAAGAAAATAAAATAATGAATATAATGACAAAAAAAATAGTCCCAGAGAAAATAAAAATTGTTATGCAAAGAAAAAAAAAGTTTTTAGGAGAAAAATAAAAAAATATATTGAAAAACCTTAATTAGGGAGGGAATCCTCGTTCTCATTCTACTAATTTTACCTTTATAGCACAAACACATTCTAATGTTTGGGCCACCAAAAATCATTCTCTCCATAATCAAGTTTTCTTAAAATCACATTTTTATTGTCTTCTAACTATTTTTTTTATTCTTCCTATAACGATTTTTCACTCGCATCATATCCATTATTTTATTTTTCTTATTATCATTCTCTTCATCCCAAACATAATTAATCATCCTCCTCATAATCATTCTCTTAACCATAAAGACAATTAATCATTCTCTCAAGAATCATTCTCTTTCTCATTATTCTCTTAATTCTCACTCCTCTAAAAATCATTCTCATTCCCTTTGTCCCAAATACACCCAAGGTGGATACATAGCCAATGAGTTTAGTCAAACATAATCTATGGTTACAGAAGCATTCGCATTTCAAAGTATGACATAAAAAAAATGAGAAGTTTGTTTTGCTTACAAGATTTTTTTATCTCCATCTGCAAGGTATAACATGGCTACATATGCTACCAAAGGTTATTGTTCAACCCAGAAAAAAGAAAAAAAGAAAAAGGGGGGAAATGTTAGAAGATGGTGATTATTTTCCTCTGCTGGTAAAGAAAAAAAGTTCCAAATTTAGGATACATTTTTACTGATGACACAAAACACAAGTTGTGAATGACCAAACTACGATCAGATCCATTCCTATACCAACATTTTGAACTAACTTTCAAAAAATAAAGGAAAGAAAAAAAAAAGAAAAAAAAGTTACAAAAACCTATAATTTCGAACTAAACTGGCTTCCAGAAAGACCCCAAGACAAATTATCTTTGAGTGAGCACTGGCGTCTAGAGAAGCATGGAGGAATTAATGAGACTCTGAGAATTTGTACAAATACCACCTTACATGAAGTAACTAAGAGCCTTCTTTCTTCTAGAACCCCCTTCACCGTAGAGCTCGTTCCACTGTAACAGCTCGGTCATGTTTACGGACTCCGATGAAACACTTGCACATACCTGGTTTGGTAAATTCGTCAGCATATATAAGACAGGCCAGAAAAAGGGCTGAAAATTTTTAATTCATCTAGTACTATATCTCCTGTTACCCGTTCATGAGCATATTTGAAGTCGTCCATATTTAGGGGTCGAATATCCTCACTTCCACTGAGGGCTGGAGCTGGCCTTCCATCTGCAAGCGCTGCGGCACGCTCCTGTCAATGCAACCACAGAAAGAAACCAATATGATGGGCTTTTTCGATAGGGAATAGTTAATGAGTAACTTCATTAGCAACAGCAATATAGTTGACATAAGAAATCTTCAGAATATAAACTCATCCAGCAGTCCAAGAAAGATTTCGATAAAATAAAATATATCGCTCATCTAAACTTAAAATGTAAGGAGGTGTTTGTTTGCAAAATTGTGGGGAATGATTAGAAATGAGGGATTATTTTGAGTGGCTAAAAAGAAGAAATTGAAGTAATAACTCATTTGGATCGGGTTTTTATAGAGCGATTATAAAAGCTCATTTTAATAGTTCCATAAAAGCCTCAAACAAACCCCTCCCAAGTTCTCGCCTTTTTTCAATTTTCCATTTTTCTTTAAGAATGTTGTTTAGAATCATCAGAAGGAATCGTGCAAGTAAACTGAACTGACTGTGTTATCTAACATATATATACAAAAAATCGTGCATGTGGCAACTAGCCCACTCATAATGAAATAAACTTGCCTTCTTTTCCTTTTCCAATATCGCTTCAATTGGACGGTGAGCAGCAGCAACACAAAGATTCTGTTGTAACACAAGTAAATAAATAAGTTCGTTGCAGGCGGAAAACTGTCTAGAAAAAGTAAGAAACCGTAGAGTATTCAAAATTCACCTTCAAGTCGCTGCCAGAATATCCATCTGACATACTAGCAACCGAATCAAAATCAAAGTCTGGTGACAAATCTTCTTTGGCCAAAATAACTTTTAGAATCTTTGCTCTGTTGGGAGCGTCAGGTAAATTGACCATCAACCTGCAGATGGAACAAAATGGGAGTCCTCAACAAATGAACGGTACTAAAACAATAGATAAAAAAGATTACAAGGAGATCATGCGTTTCTCTCAGAACATGAACAGACAGATAGCGAGCTCTGAATCCAATTTAGTACTTTTAAGGTAACTGGATTAGCAATTTTAGGGTATCTGTTTACCTACGAGGAAGCCTTCGGATAACAGCTTCATCAAGGTCAAAAGGTCTGTTTGTGGCCGCAAGAACCAGCACCCTTTCGGTCTCTTTGGTTCGCAAACCATCCCAGTTTACCATAAATTCATTTTTCATCTTCCGCATGGCTTCATGTTCTCCTGGGTTTTCTCTTCGACCCAACATGCTGTCAACCTAATAAACACCATTTATTAGAAAAGAAAGCTCATGGAGAAAAGATACCAATAATATTTGGAAATTGGAATGATTGATACAGAGGATATGAGAGGTTTACTTCATCAACAAATACAACACTTGGGGCAATTTTACTGGCTAGAGAGAAAACAGCTTTCACATACTTTTCACCCTCACCAAACCACTGCAAAATAAGAATTTGTAAAATTATTGGAGTAAAGCAAAACAGAATATGGAAAAGTCAAGATTTAATAATTGTTTAGATGGTTAACCTTTGACGTAATACTTGACATGGAAATGTTGATAAAATTTGCACCAGCTTCAGTAGCCACAGCTTTTGCGAGCATCGTCTTACCTGTTCCAGGTGGGCCGAATAACAAAATGCCCTTGCATGGCTTCACATGTAATAATAGCCAGTAAGATTCTTTCACCAAAAAGGTTCAGTTAAAAAACCAGTTATACAGCAGGTGTTGGAAAAAAATTCAATTTGTGAAGTATAAAAATAACGAGCAATAGATCCATATCATCAATGAAAAGTTTTGTTTCTTAAGAAAATAAACAGCAGATACTCAAGCCAACTAAGAATATTGATACTGTTGTAAGCTTTAACTTCAACACTTGAGAAACGTTTCTGTCTTCCTTTCTTCCTTGGGAAGTTAACATTTTTATCTGGTCTGGGTGCCATTTTACCTAAAACAATGTAGAATCACATATTGTGCTCTTCAGCCCAATTGATTCAATCTCTGAAGAAGAACGGCATGATCATATGTTTTTTCTCTAGGATACAAATAAATTTTTTTAATGTACGAAAAGTTACAGAAGGAAAATCCAAATCATTTACGAAAACTTTGACAATGAGACAAAAGAGCGGTAATGCTATAATCCAGTACATTTCTAAGATGTTTCCTTTTTCTTGACTTTCTTCTGTAAAAAGTCAGGCATTCTTAGTCTTTCAAATCATCCACCAAAAAGCCAAAAGAAACAATCTCCACAATGTCTTTTCTTCCTTGAAAGATGACCAGTGTTTACATATTGCTTCTATGCCCAAATGTGGTAGCTTTTGAGGCAACTAGCCTTCTCTTGCTCAGGGCAAGACTAATTCTTAACCCTCATCTGACAGCTTTCCACTCCAAAGAGCAGGTCATTTATCTTACCAAAAATAGACCAATGGTTAAATGCTTGGCATGAAGAAGAAATCAAGAGGTTTGTTTTCTTTAGGTAATTGCGAAAACATACATTTTGTAGTTTCTAATAGACACTCTTGCTCCAAAAAGTTATTACTTGTCTTTTTCTGGTGTTCCTCATTACCCATCTCAATATAAAATATCAGCTAGAAATTGGAGAAAATATATGGGAAAGATCCTAAGAACGTCATGTGGAAGGGAGCTAGTGATATTAAAAAAAAAATAGCACCTCGTTAATCACCGGTGGCCCTCCTCCATTTCTCTCTTGCTGGTCAAGAAACCAAAACACTGGCTAAAATTGTATTACAAACGAGAGAGGATGGAAAATTTCCAACTGTTTGGTGTTATCTCCCCTTCTTCCCCTAAAGCTTCACCTTAAAATTCACTTCTAACTATTTACCCATCTGTTACAAATAAAATTGACACTTACACACTAAACTGTCAGTGAAAGATCGAGAAAGTGCATTAAAAATGGAAATGACAATAAAATGAGTGTCATTTTAAAATAAATTAAATTAAAAAACTAATTACCACACCATACATAAGGTAAGGAAAAAATAACTTGAATGCAGAAGATCCATGAATTGATATTCATTCGTTTCTCCAAACTAACAAGACATCCTATTTATTATTTCTTATACCTTAGTCAACTGCCCCTTGCAGAAAAGTTCAGGCCTTTGTAACGGAAGCATCACCAACTCTTTTAAAGTATCTTTCACATTTTCAAGAGCTCCAATATCATCAAATGTGACTCCTATATCACTGGGTGGGATAACATCTGCTAAAAGCCTTTTTTCAAATTCATTCTCCGTAACAACATCCTAAGTTAAAAAAAGAGGTAAAAAAACGAGGTTAACCAATAGTGTTTTCATCAAGACTATTTAAAAATTAAATGAAATGGGAAAAAAATAAAATTTAATTAATAAAAGAGCCAACAAAAATTTGTAATAGAAACCTTAAGTGACTTCTTCAAGCACTTAGATTCGTTCTGGATAGCCTGTAAGATGCTGATCCCGTGTTGAATGCTGCAAGAATTGCAAAACAAAATTACATGAGCTCATACGGCAGAAAGAAATATATTCAAAAGGAAAAAAAGGCAGAAGGCATAGACAACCTTTCACTACATAAAACAACTCTAGAATCAGGATCTGCTTCTAGATTCTGCATTAAATGATGGCTTAACGCCCATCCAACTACCTTCTCCGCACCTGCAATAGATGAGAAAGCAGTACTAAGAAATCATGATAACAGCAATTGATGAGGCTTCATAAAATTGAGTTACAACTCACTCTCATTCGTAAGTGTTTGATCCTTGATGCATAATGTCTCCAGACCTTCACAATCCATCCCACTCCTACTCAAAACCTGCTTTGGAAAATGATAACTGTAAGATTGCAATCTAAAGGCGCTACATCAACAAGGCTAGAAGAAATGCATATAACCACATTTATGAGGCTAGAAGAAATGCATTCATCCAAAATTTAATTAGTAAAGGAAAATACTTACAACACGCAATTGATTGAGATTTCCCTTCATTTTGAGAGTTTCAGCGTCTCGTTCTAGTTGCTGCTTCCATGATACAAGAAGGCCTTCATCCTGCCATTATAAAAGACCAGTTTGAAAAGTTTCTCCAAAAAGGGATATGAACAAACATAGCTATCCTTTCTCATAGACCTGCGGCAGGTGGATGATAATTTTATTGGGAAAGAGTTTAGTTAGAAGTTTAGTTGCTTTTGGAACTTCCTTCCCTCTGTCATGCAGTCTTCCAAAACTATCCTGTGAAAATCAACAGATCATAAAGCCCATGCTTACGCAAAACAAATATTCCAGCATAATCATAATCAAAGCACAGTAAAAACACAACAATAAGAACATAAACAAAGTAGTGACAGTTACAAGTACAATAGTTGAGATTTTCTCTCTTTTTTTTTATAAGAAACAAAATAGTCAAGATTTTCATTATCCTAAACATGTTTAACTACATTACTATGAACCCAGCTACTCAAAGCATACGAAAAAACAACAATAATGTTGAAAGTTTTACAATTTCTTCTTATTTACTTTAGTAGAAAAATATATAGATAGGAGATTATGCTAACTACTAATCCTAGAAAATATAAAAATAATACAGGAAAATACATAATAAATAAAAATAGAAAGTTGACTAACAAATTCCCTCACACTGATTTTATTAAAAAACTCCACTAATCAAGGCAGATTCTTCGACACTCCCCCTCAAACTGAGAAATAGATATTATCCATTCTCAGCTTGGATACTAATTCAACACAGGACTGTGAAGTCATTTTATTAGTACATCTGCCAACTGAAGTCGTGAAGGAACGTAGCTCATGTAAATTATCCCATTTTCTAATTTCTCCTTGATAAAGTGTCGATCTATCTCAATATGCTTTGTCCTGTCATGTTGGATAGGATTATGAGCAATGTTGATGGCGGATTTATTGTCACAATACAACTTTATCGGTTCTTCTCTCTTAATCGGTAAGTGATCAAGGATTATCTTCACCATAAGAGCTCAAAAAGTCCTCGTGCAATGCTCAGAATTTTGATTCAGCTGATGATCGAGCCACCACATTTTGCTTTTTACTCCTCCATGTCACCAAATTACCTCCAAGAAATGTATAATATCCAGTAGTATATCTTCTGTCCATCGTTGATCCAACAAAGTCGGAGTCGGTGTAAGCTTCCAAGGCGAGGGAATTTTCCGTTTGAACAAAATCCCTTTTCATATAGTTCCTTTCAAACACTGCATGACTCTACATGCTGCATGTAGGTGTGACTCCCATGGATCATGCATAAATTGACTAATTACAATCCCTGTTTATGCTATGTCTGGTCGAATATGAGCTAGATATATAAGCCTCCCCACCAGCCTTTGATACATCTCCCTATTCATCGTAGGTTCTTACGACTCTCCCAATTTGTTGTGACGATCTATTGGTGTTGGAGCTGGTTTACATCGGTTTTCCCTATCTCCATTAATAAATCTGTTACATATTTCTCTTGTGATATGAATATGCCTTGAGTCGAGTATGCCACTTCAATGCCGAGAAAATATTTTAGCCTTCCAAGTTCTTTGATCTCAAATTCTTTCATCAACTTCCTCCTAAGTTCAGTATTTCTCTTCTTCGTTATTTCCAGTGACTTTGATGTCATCAACATACACCAGGAGCACAGTAACCTTCCCTGATTCGGAGTGCTTGATAAAGAGGGTGTGGTCTCCTTGACTTTGCTTATACCCACAGTCCTTCATTACCTTTATGAATCTTCCGAACCATGCTCTTCGTGATTGTTTCAGCTCATACAACGCCTTTTTCAGTCTATACACTATATTCATCGAGCTTCCTTCAAATCCAGGGGGAATACTCATGTAGATTTCTTCATCTAAGTCACCATGAAGAAATGCATTCTTGACGTCGTACTGTGAGAGATGTCAATTTAGGTTAGCTACCAAAGATAATAATATTCGTACGGTATTCATCTTGGGTACTGAAGCAAGGTCTCATGGTAATCTATACCGTAAGTTTTAGTATATCCTTTAGCCACCAACCTGGTTTTATACCTTTCTAACATTCCATCAGCCTTGTACTTTACCGTGAAAAGCCACTTGTATCCAACTATATTTTTTTCCCTTCGGCATATCCACAACTTCCTACGTGTTGTTTTTTTTTCCAGTGCATGCATTTCTAACTTGATGGATTTCATTATTGAGACCTGCCAAAATATCATAAACACGATCTGCTTCAATAAATTTCTTTAAAGTGACAGCATCCTCCGTGCACTTCATCTCGAAGACTTGGTAGTAATCTAGTTCCTGCCACAATGTTTGTAGGGCATTAGCATATTCGATGACAGTTTTCCATTGTTGCTTCATGGCTCCAGTCATGGTCTTGATCTCGTAAATTTGAGCAACTTCTCGAGTCTTAGAGTAAGTGTGATGGATGAAATCCCATATGGCATGGGCACTCGCTAAGAACATACATGTATTGCTGATGGAGGGCTCCATCGAATCCCATGGCCAGGACATTATTATTGAGTCTTCTTCGTCCCACGTAGTAAATCCTGGATCCGTCTTTGCTGGTCCTGGTCCAACTAGGTGCTGAAGCTTTCCTTTCCCTTTAAGGTACGTCCGAACAACTTGAGACCATTTAAGGAAATTTTTTCCGTTGAGTCGGTATGACAATCTAATATGTAGAAGGTTGCCTGTTTTCGGGGCTGCAGTATGTTCCTCGGCTGGTGAAGTGAAAATGGACGCTTCTGACATGGTAATGTCTAAGAAGCATAGACACGGACACAGACACGTGACACGGACACGACAAGACACGGTGACACGTCTACTTTGGAAAAACTAGGACATGAACACGTTTCGGACACACCAATATTTTATATATATATATATATATATATATGTAGCTCAAAAAAATAATTAGCATAAAATGTATTGACAATTGCACTACAACAAAACATGTCAAGCTACAAGTTAAATTCTTTAAATATTTCAAACCCAGCTGAGAAATTTGATCGCAAGGCTAGGAGGAAGAGGAACTAGGAAGAAGCGGCAAAAATAGAAAAGTGATTTAGGTTAATTAAAAAAAACGTGGGTTTAACTGAGAAATGGGTGGGCTGAGAAATGGGTGAAATTGGCCTTTAATTAACAAATAATTGTTTAAAAAAATGGGAAATGTGTCCATTCCGTGTCCAATCCGTGTCCACCCCGTGTCCGAATTAAAAAATAAAAAAGAAAGAACAAAAAGGGACACTTTAAATTGCGTGTCCGACACGTGTCCGGAGCGTGTTCGGCCGTGTCCGTGTCCGAAACGTGTCCGACACTGACACTCAGTTCGAAACAAGGTGTCCGTGCTTCTTAGGGTAATGTTGGAATAAAAACTGGGTAAAATTTAGGGTTTTGATCGGTAGCTATGAAGGCATAACCGAGTGAAGAGAAGAAGAAAAAAAAGGAGGTTAAACAGCGATCCCAGAATAGGATTGCTCTGATACCATGTTGAAAGTTTCAAAATTTCTTCCTATTTACTTTAGGAGAAAAACGTTACATATATATATATATAGGAGATTATGCTAACTACTAATCCTAGAAAATAGGAAAATAATACAGGGAAATACATAATAAATAAAAATAGAAAGTTGACTAACAAATTCCCTTATTATGTGGGATTACACTGATTTTATTAAAAAACTCAACTAATCAGATTCTTCGACAAATAATAATAACATAAACAAGGGACATTTACAAGCATAATAAGATTTTCATCATCCTGAACATTTTTAACAATAATGCTATTACTCTAAAACTAATTACCAGGACCCTAGAGACTGTTACTGATACTTTTTTCTCACGCATTATAATTGATCATTACCGGAAATGCCAAGTCAAGAAGAGCAGTTTGATTGCTGCCAAATTTTGTGAAAAGCAGGCCACCAGGATGCGACTGCATTGAAAAGAAGAAAAATTATGCAAGGACATGATAACAATAATGGAAGTGTGGATCAAAAGTACAACTAAATAATTAAACCAAGAGGAAAGACACTTAAGTTCCTTCCTAGAAAAACCTAAGTTTTTTTAAACTAAGAAACAAACTTTCCAATAACGAAATAAAAAGAAACCAAATCTCATGATACAACCCTAAAAACGGAAACAAAAAAATATAACACAAGGAAAGAGAGATACAATGAATTAACAAGTTTCAACTAACAAATTTTAAAATTGATCAAATGAATAAATGGGCCAAAGTCTCCTTTTTCTTTTCTTTTTTTTTTTTGTCAATTAACAAGTTTCAACTAACAAGTCCCCATTGAGCCTTAGTCGACCAATTCTGAGATCACCACAAAGTCACTTGACCTTGAGTCCAATCCATCCTCACGGCCAGACCCTTTGTTCTCTAAGGTATATGCTAGGAGGAAGGCCATTTCAGAACCGCAGCAAGTCCAAACGTCCAAACCGGTGCCAAATGAAGATACAACGCAGGTACATGACACTATGAATGAAACAATAAATGACAGACCCGTAGCCATTCGAAAGCAAACTGCCCAAAACGACCCATATACCCTTTATCAAACTATACCTCTCGTGAGAGACTATCCCCATCACACAAAAGTTACATTGTGAGTCTAAATTCAATTGTTATACCTAACAATGTTTTTTATGCTTTATCCAAAAGAGAATGGCGTGATGCTATGAGGAAAGAAATGCATGCACTAGAAAAAAAACAACACAGTGGGAAGTTGTGGATATGCCAAAGGGAAAAAATATAGTTGGATGCAGGTGGCTTTTCACGGTAAAGTACAAAGCTGATGGAACGTTAGAAAGGTATAAAGCAAGGTTGGTGGCTAAAGGATATACTCAAACTTAAGGTATAGATTACCAGGAGACCTTTGCTCCAATACCCAAGATGAATACCGTAAGAATATTATTATCTTTGGTAGCTAACCTAAATTGGCAGCTCTCACAATACGTCAAGAACGCATTTCTTCATGGTGATTTAGATGAAGAAATCTACATGAGTATTCCCCCCGGATTTGAAGGAAGCTCGATGAATAAAGTGTGTAGACTGAAAAAGGTGTTGGATGGGCTGAAACAATCACCAAGAGCATGGTTCGAAAGATTCACAAAGGTAACGAAGGACTATGGGTATAAGCAAAGTCAAGGAGACCACACCCTCTTTATCAAGCACTCCGAATCAGGGAAGGTTACTGTGCTCCTGGTGTATGTTGATGACATCAAAGTCACTGGAAATAATGAAGAAGAGAAAAACTGAACTTAGGAGGAAGTTGATGAAAGAATTTGAGATCAAAGAACTTGGAAGGCTAAAATATTTTCTCGACATTGAAGTGGCATACTCGATTCAGGGCATATTCATATCACAACAAAAATATGTAACAGATTTATTAATGGAGACATGGAAAATCGGACGTAAACCAACTCCAACACCAATAGATCCTCACAACAAATTGGGAGAGTTGAAAGAAGAACCTACGTTGAATAGGGGAATGTATCAAAGGCTGGTGGGGAGGCTTATATATCTAGCTCACACTCGACCAGATATAGCATACACAGTGAGTGTAATTAGCCAATTTATGCATGATCCATGGGAGTCACGCCTACATGCAGCATATAGAGTCTTGCAGATATGAATCCAACAACCATCTTATTGTATTCTAATGAAAGAGCAATTACAAGAAGCAAGGAAAATCGACATGCAGAATTTTAAGTGAAAAAAACAATTCCAGATTTATTATTTTGGAACTTTTTAAGTTCAAACCTTGTGAAACAAGCTCTAATTGCTAAAAAAAACTTTTTAGAAGAGTTTGTTAGGTGTATTTAAAGTCAATCTACCCTTTTGATTAGCATATAAGCCTATCAATTGATGTACAATTGACTTTTGGCTTCCTAGAAATCTTATTTTCCACAAAGTGCATTTAAGAGATTTTTTAGACCTTTTGTATTTCAAGTCATGCACAAAATTTTGGCCAGAAAAATGGCTTGTAATACCTCATTTTGGACAAAATATTAATATCAAAACTTGAGTTTTCTTGACCCCTTTTGGTGGTCTTTTTTTTCGAATCTTGCTTTAGATTTGAATGTAAATCAATTCATTGGATTAGTCTTTGATCAAACTAATTCAAGAGTGAGTTGTCTTAAGATCTAAGAGTGACTATCTTAGGTTATAAGTGAGATCTAATAGTGTATTCACCATTCTAACTTAACTCTTGGTTGAGATCGAGTGTTAAGTTTTCCATATTTGTGAGATTTTACAAGGATCCTAGAAGGACCTCTAACTTTGTAAAACCAAGCAGCGTTGTAGCTTATCACTTGCAGTACTTGAAAGGAACTACAAGGGATTTTGTTCAAACGGAACAATTCCCCCGCATTGGAAGCCTACACCGATGCCGATTATGCTGGATCAACAATGGACAGAAGATCTACTTCTGGGTATTGGACATTTCTTAGAGGTAATTTGGTGACATGCATGAGTAAAAAGCAAAATGTGGTGGCTCGATCATCAGCTGAATCAAAATTCTGAGTCATTGCACAAGGACTTTGTGAGCTCTTATGGTTGAAAATAATCCTTGATGACTTACAGATTAAGAGAGAGGAACCGATTAAGTTGTATTGTGACAATAAATCCACCATCAACATTGCTCATAATCCTATCCACCATGACAGGACAAAGCATATTGAGATAGATCGACACTTTATCAAAGAGAAGTTAGAAAAGGGGATAATGTGCATGAGCTACGTTCCTTCACGACTTTAGTTGGCAGATGTACTAACAAAAGGACTTCACAGTCCTGTGTTTCATGAATTAGTATCCAAACTGGGAATGGATAATATCTATTCCTCAGCTTGAGGGGGAGTGTCGAAGAATCTGCCTTGATTAGTGGAGTTTTTAATAAAATCAGTGTAATCCCACATAATAAGGGAATTTGTTAGTCAACTTTCTATTTTTA
>JBBMEG010002922.1:29924-40119 GCA_037832605.1 Cyclanthera cordifolia | reverse complement strand
AGTGTAGTATCTGTTCTTATCAGTTTAATATCTGATACGTGGGCCATCGGCCCACATGATATTAAATTAATTTTTCATGGGTGAAGGTCCACTGCAATAGCTTGCTATTGGGGTTCTTCAAGCGTCGCCCTTGCGTTGCACTACTGCATGGGCCTGGCGCAACCCTCCAAGCTCAGTTTAAAATTTTATATTCGGTTTCTTTTTGAAATTGAATTGAACTAAACTAAATATGTATATGTGAATTAAAGCTATATAAAATTTTTAATTGTTGAATTTAACTTCAGTTTTCATTCATTTTCAAGCGGAAATTTAAATTATCTTTTAACTTTTTAACTTCACTAAAATTTAATTCATTGATGATTAATTTAAGTGAAAGTTGAGTGTTGATACTCATTTATATTAATTAAGAAGTTCATATAAAAATTTAGAAAAACAAATATCGGTTTAAACTCAACCGACCCAAGTACCAAAACATTTCTTCACTATTAATTTCACGAAAAATGAAAAAGAAACGAAAAA
This sequence comes from Cyclanthera cordifolia, assembly GCA_037832605.1. Lineage (NCBI taxonomy): Eukaryota > Viridiplantae > Streptophyta > Magnoliopsida > Cucurbitales > Cucurbitaceae > Cyclanthera > Cyclanthera cordifolia. Next base: position 39,600 of record JBBMEG010002922.1, on the reverse strand, counting down.
AGCTTATTTAAAAGAGTCTATTGACACGGAATGACCGGTGTGTAGACAAAAGAATGAGAATGATTATGAGATGAGATGAATGAAAATTGAGGAGAGAATAATAAGAAATGAAATGATTAATTGTGTTTGTGGTTACGTAATTGATGATGGAGAGAATGAATTGTGTTTGGGGTAAGAGAATGGTAATGAGAAAAATAAAATAATGGATATGATGTGAGTAAAAAATAGTTATGAGGAGAATAAAAAGTTATGGAAAGAATAAAAAGTAGTTAGGAGGAGAATAAGCAGGTGATTTAAGGGAAACGTGATTATGGAGGGAATGTCCTCGGTGGCTCAAATATCGAAAATCATTCTTGATCTCATTCTACCATTTATTAATGATGGTACAAACACCCCTCAACGTTTACTAAGTGGTTAAATTTGTTCATTTTGATCTATAAACTTTCAAATATTAAAAAAATTAAAATTGAACTAGATCAAAATCTAAAACAATCCAACAAAAAGAACCAAAAGAACACCTAACAATCGAATTGCAGCAATATTGATAACGTTAATTACCACCAATGGATCAGACATCATAATAATAGGAGGAATAAAGGCGTCATTGATTTTTTTTTAAGCTTCTTAAGCCTTCTCTTAAAGCAATTCCTTCAAGATGCTTGATCGACTTGGAGTAGTCAAAATCTCTCTTACCTAGACGCACTCGTTTCCCTTTCCAATCACGAACAAACCCAATCAGTGCTTCCATCTCCCGAGTTTCTTTAAATGAAGTGTCCACGTTCAATTTCTAGAAACTTCTAAGAAAGGCAACCTGAGAGTAATTAAGAGCGTCAACAGGGCCATGCGAGCTAGGACATGCAGAGACATGCAAACAATCATGAATAATTTTTTCAATATTATACAGGAGGTTTTGGAACTTCAAGCTAATTTTTGCATGAATATAATGGTTCCTGAAGTTCCACAAGCTCCAAATAATAATGATACCCTTAAACCAGAATTCGCTTGAAATTTTTAAGCATAAACTCTGCCAAAAATCAACACCTTTATCAATCCTAGAAAAATAAGATCTAAATCAATAAAGCTAGGAAAATAAAGTAGTTCCACGCCTTTATAGCCATCTTGTAGTCTTTAATGATATGTAAATTAGTTTCTTTATCTTTCTTACGCATATGGCATATATAAAATTATTTGGTGGTATAATCCCATTATTTGGATAAATATTATATTTTAGTTGCTCCAAGCACTTCCTAATTAATTTGGTTGGTTTAATCTATTTTGGTGTTCTCTAAAATTTTGCAAATTTTGCTTAAAACAAATAGTAGTGGAGCAGCATAAACAAAAAGGGTAATTGAAATATCCACTAAAAACCACGATGGTAAACCTGATGATATGACGAAAAGGGAGTACAAAATGACGGTTGATGCGAAAGAAAGGAAGAAAAGAGGGTAGAATTTAGGAGCCGTCCCACATCGAAAAGACAGCAGAAATACTGACGAAATGCCACTATAAAAAGAAACTTTGAATCTTGTTCAAATCATACCTTTCTCGGCCTTTTGGCTAAGATCAAGTGTAGTATCTGTTCTTATCAGTTTAATATCTGATACGTGGGCCATCGGCCCACATGATATTAAATTAATTTTTTATGGGTGAAGGCCCATCACAATAGCTTGCTATTGGGGTCTTTGAGCGTCGCCCTTGCGTTGCACTATTGCTTGGGCCTGGCGCAACCCTCCCAAGTCCAGTTATAACTTTTTATAGTTTTGTACTTTTCTACATTTCGCTTGCTATTATGTTTAATTTCAAGTACATTTCGCTTGCTATTATGTTTAATTTCATTACGGCCATAATTTATTATGTATTCGAGCTTCGCATGCATTTAATTACTATTTGGTTACAAATGTTTACTCAATACTTTTTGTTGTACATTTACAAATATAATTTGTGAAACTTACATTCCATCTTTTTCTTTTTGAGAATTTTTAGTCGTGAAATGTTTGATTATTCATACTTCATTTATTAATATTAGAACAATTTATGATATTTAAAAACAAAAATGGAATCTCGTTCTCTTTTATTTTATTATACATGTCTTTTTTGTTCGTTTACTTATTTAATAATTTTTAATAATTTTTATACATTGTACTAAAGTTTTATACTTCCAAATAATGAAACAAATCCTCTACTTGCCAATCATAAAGATAATATTAACACTCTACGAAAAATGATTTCTTTCATTATGATTTACAATTTATATTTTATTGATTTTATTTTTAATAATTATAATATTTACTTTTATTAATTAGCATTATACGACTGGAAGACTTTCAATTTCGAAATTTGAAACACTTCGTCCATATATTCAATTAAAATTCTTCCTTATTATGATCAATTTCCCAATTTATATTAACAAAATTGTCAAGTTTATTTTTAGAAAACAAAAAATTTGACGACTTCGTGCTAATATATAATATAATATAATATATATATATATATATATTTTTTTTTTCATCATAATAATGAAGAATTTTAATTGAATATTATATATATTTCATATTAGTCAAATTTGAAATGTAATGTATTAGCCACATCATTCAACACAAACATTTCAACATTTGAACATTTGAAGACTTATTAGAATTGAGATTCAAACCAACATCATATTCCAAACTATAAAACCGGCACTATCTCTAACTAGGCAAAAAACAAAAGCCAATTAATAAGTAAAAAATTCAACGCCTAGGAAAAAATTAAAAAAATAAAAAAATTGACGTCGCCTACACTGTTCAAATTTCGATGTTATTTCAAAAAAAAAAAAGTTCGATAAAATAGTTGAAGATATAATCAAACATACAAACTGTTATGGAGAAAGAAAATAGAACATTGTTAACCAACCAAATTATGTGGGAGCTTATTTTAATATAACAAAGCTATTTGCAGATGATCAATGTCATTTTAAAAACTTCAAAATGTTGTAAGGTCATACTATATGACATAGTAGTTGAGGTGCACGAAAATTGACCCGGACAATTACGGATATAAAAAAAAAATCATTTAAAAAAAAGATATCATTTGAAATACAAACACACAATCTACATATACAATCAATAATAATTAAGGGCATGTTTAGTGATTGATACAATGAAAATTCAGTCGACTAAACTTTTTCTTACATTCCCATACCATCTCACCGCCTCAAACGTATCTAAATAAAAAAATAAAAATGCTGAGGCAACTAACCAAATTACTATGAGAAAGCAAAAATAGGACACCATTTGTCAAAAAAAAAAAAAGAACCACCAAAAAATCATAATATGGTAACCATCCAAAGTAAGAACAGATGAAATTTGCAAAATTCCTACAGATGAATTATAACTTAAACTAAACAAGCAAAATTCTGTAATCGAATCTGACACAGATAAATTTCTATTTTATACACCTTCTTCCAAATCCAAGAACCCAAATAATGACTCCACCATAAATAACAGTTGTTAACTCTGGCCACCAACTACATTTTACGAATTTAGTTTTTGATATAACCACATCTTGTACCTGAATAATGCTCACAGTTCTAGAAGGTTGAGGTGTTGAAAGCAAAAGGAAAGAAAGAGCGATTCCTCGTGTCGAGCATCATTAGCAGGCGCATCCACCCGACTGTTGCTGCCCGTATTGTGCAGAGCCACTGCCCGAGGACTTCAGGTTAACATCAACCATGTCTTCTTGCTTTGTTGAAGAGAGAGTTTCCATTCCTGGCAATGCTGCTGCAATTTTTCGGAATAGTGCCTGCACGAGTTATAGGGTTGGCAACTTGGTCGTTAGAAAAGACAATAAGCAGATGCCATAAGAAAATGGAGGCTTTTCGAAAGTTCAATTTAATCTTCCTCAAAGACTTATGTAGTTCTAAGTATTTACTTCAAGTTCCCGAGTATAAAGCGATGCATCGAATGATTTTATGGATATATGCAAGTGTCAGCTTAGGCAAGTTTACACGCACCTTTGCTATTCTCACACGATATATTACCTTATTTTACAAGGTAGGATGTCAAAAAAATTCGTAGGAAATTAATTCTTAGGTAGGTATTACCATGGATTAAAACTCATCATTACTTAATTTTTCAAGATCTCTGTTGATCACTAGATCAATCCATAATGGTTGAGAAGCATCAAATGATATTAGATTTTATCTGCACGTATCTGATAATGAAGAAAAAAAATCAAAAAAAATCATACTGACCTTGATATTGAACCCAGCTTTTGCACTTGTTTCGATAAACATGACATACAGTTCACGGGCTTTGGCTTCTCCTTCCTCTACAGAGACTTGCCTAGAAATCAAACAATATGCCAAACAGAACTAAACTTCTTAAGAATGTAAAAAAGAAAAAAAAGAAAAGGCTTATTAAAATTAAAACCCATTTTCCTTCGAAAATATAGGAGCAAGAACAGAGGAAGATCACAACATCAAGTGCTATTTAAACTTTGTTTTTTGACATGATGTGCCAAATAAACATGATATTTACTTTTTTGCCACACGTGACCTATAATATGTGTGAAACTATACAATAAAGATACACGAACTAACTAATTACAAATTTGTTGCTCAGTGCTCAACATGAATACTTGAGTTAAACAAATGATAAATGTTCAGTAACCAAATGAGCTAAATACTAAGAAGCAAATATACTAATATGAGAATGATGGAATATAAAAAGAGAAGGTTTCTCACTCCTTAGGAATACCACACGACATAGACACAAAGACAGGTAAGTTTGTAAGAATCTAGACTATGGACACAACAAAAACACTCATTAAAATATGCTACTTAAAAAAAAAAAAAAACTTTTCATTGATAAATGAAATGAAAGAGGTAGAAACCTCAAGGGCAAACCCAATTACAAATATAAAAAAATATTAATTTCATACAAGAAAAATCAAATTCAAGACATTTATGCATTTGTATGCTTAAAAAAAAAGTTTGGAATAAATTTATTGTTTTTGTCCTATTTTCTTATGTGTCTATTTAGTATACTTAAAATGTGTTCGATGTGTTTCCAACAAATGGACTTATATTGGCCTTGTTCAGCTAGTGTTTTTCAATGCACGTCTATATAGGGCTAACAAGTGTCAGATACATGTTGAACAAGTGTCAATGTGTGGATACAAACTCGCTAGTCAAACTAAAATGTTCGTGCTTCTTAGTTGAGCTATGCTTAAGTTGGCTTCACAAAGAGTATTTAAAAAACCAAAAACATTTGCTAAAGATAATAATAATAATAAACCATATAATAAAAATGAGAAGAGAAGAAAGATAGAATGTGCACAAGAAATAAAATCCATTGCCAACAACTACCTCTTCTCCACAAGATCCGTTTTGTTCCCAACAAGCACTATAATAACATCACTGCCCCTCTCAGAACGCACCTCCTCAATCCATTTTATAGTGTTAAGGAAAGTCTGCCGGCCTAAGTAGCAACGTGATGAAAAAAAGTTAAAACAATTATTTGAGCACATCATGGCACAGAAATAACTGCGCAGCATGCAATCAAGTAACTATATGAGATTAAGAACAAAAAAGGCCCAGATATCAGGACCCAGATCCATCCAAGACCCCAGGAGTACAAAAATGATTCCATTTTACCGCAACATCAATAACGCCAAATCCACATGGAAAGAATACAAATTTTAAAGTGGTTTGCTTAACTTGATTACTCTCATTCAATAGAAAGATTCAGATTTCATACTTGCAACATCATACACGATGACAGCGACAGACGAATCCCTGATATAGCTTGGTATTAGACTTCTGAATCTTTCCTGTCCAGCGGTATCCCTGCAAAACAAATATAAAATTTTTAAATGTACAACAAAACCCATTTCCATTCTTCTGGGAACGGAAAATGAAGAAAGTTGATCGGACCAATTAAATAAAAGTATCATAAATAGAATTGTGCACAAAAGTTGAAGTTAATAACATTATGCTCATCAAACGAAGGAAATTCATTAAGGGAGGGCAACTGTAACATTACTTTTTATTTGATGGGAAATGTAGAGATGGCAGAGATACATTAAATATTGCTTGTTACCTGGCTTCTAGATGAAGTTCATATTTCTGCCAATTAGTTCTTTGTCTAGTTTCCTAGAGTCTCGCTTGTACGGCTATATTCTCCATCTTTTGTTAATTTCACAAGAACTTTCTGTATCTCTTTTTGACATTGAATGGAAGTAGAATCGAAATGCACAAAGCAAACATGCATAGGAGTTTTTTTAGAGAAAAATAATAGCTCTCCCAATGGACGTGTTCAGAAAGAGATGATGAAAACAGAAAGTTATAGCGAGACAAAACTCTAATGAAATGAGTACCCATTAGTTCCGAGGATCATTTTTGTTCGGGCCGAGTCTTATTTGAGCTTTTAATTAGACATTGATTAAGCAGGGGAAAGGCCACATTTCATCCAATAAGGTGGCTACCCTCCATCCCATTTCATCCCTCCCAAAAGAAGTTTCTATTATATTTTTTTACAAGCAAATTCTATAGACAGGAGCAGCACTACAATTCAATTATTTTTTTAGAATTTTTCTCCAAGTCAAGATTACCAAATGCGAAAATTTCAGATTTCCTCCTCGAGGAACTGCACCTAGCAATTTATTTTCAATTTCAAAGATAAAATATAAATCAGGAGGAAGAGCATATTGGGTTGAAGATATCTATCATTTAAACCATAGACTCGAGCAAATAAATCAGATAAGACCTTTGATTCTCTAGGAGAAACGAATCACATGCTTAATATACAATTACAAAACCAATAGAAAGAATAATGTCAATTAGTAAACCTAATACAAAGAAGTCACCTACAAGCAAGCGTAAAATATAATGAATCATACCACAACTGCAGTCGAACAGTGCGATCTTCAAGATACATAGTTTTTGAGAGAAAATCAATGCCAATAGTAGCCTGAAAAAAAGGCACGGAAATTAATATATTGCAAGAAGTGAAGACGAAGTATGAATTTGAAACTGAAATTTAAAAAGAACTAGTATCCAACAGAAATAAAAAAGAAAAAGAAAAAACAAACAAACATTAAGAGATGTGGAACAAACCTATCATCCATAAAAATAAAATACAGTGGATGAAAGATAATGCCTACATGTGATCTAGAAGTAATCATGAAACCTCTCCATTTGGTCGAGACTAGAAAATAAAATAACCACAAAAAGCATAACGTAAGAAGCTTCAATTGATGCATTCAGAACATCATCGGAATAATTCTTTTAAGAAAATAAATAAATTAACGCGAAGATAAAAAATGCTGAATCTAGTAACTTCTTAGTTCTTAACAACTTAAAAACTAATCCCTATGAGAATCCAGAAACTTTGCAACAAATGAGAGCAAGAGTTTCGAACTCATATAACCTCTTGGTTACTGGTTATACACGAAGCTACAAGAACTTTACTCATTTTAACAATTGGACTATCAAGTAAGCAGCTGGATACTTGGCAATGCCCGCGCAGTTCCGTAAGGTAGGGGCTAATTTGATACGCGGGGTCACGTAACAGTGGTTGATTATCGATCGTACAAAGCCAGCCAACATATTATTTTAATAATCCAACAAAGTAAAATCGGGGAAGGAAAAACCAAAAAACTTTTCGGCCCACAAAAGTTACCCAGAAATCAAAGCACGATTCCAGAATAACGATCTAAATTCGAAATAGCTGAACGAGAGGCATTAAAGAAAATCCATGCTTCTCATTTCGATTCAATTCTGCAAGGCGTACAAAATATTCTGGTACGACATTACAGACAAATACTGTTGACAACAAACAACGCTAAAATCTGAACATCATTCAATCGGAATTATCAATGCGAGAAACGCCGACTAAAAAATCTTCTCAATTACTGCACATCTTGACTAAAAACCAATGCATTCAAACAAATACAGAGTGAACAAAAAGAAAAATGCCGATCGCCTACGAATAAAAACTAAAAGATCTAAAAACAGAAATGCTGAGTTCTCGTCTTCCTCGATGACACAACCAGACAAAATAGGAAAAACGAAAGCCGCAAATAGTCAAAGAAAATTTCCGATGAAAACAAGATGAATCATAACTGAAAATGAAACCAAGAGGATCAGGCATTCAGCAACAGTTCCCGAACCGATCCGTGCGATACAAACAAGGATCTACAGAATTAAGAATTCAGCGAGAATTTACCTGATATGTATTATCGAATTTGTCGTACATGAAGCGTGTAATGATGCTGGTTTTTCCAACAGATTGATCTCCAAGAAAGACAAGCTTGTACTTCGCCAGAGCCGATGTCGGTGCCATTTGTGAAGAGATCTCTGATTGTAGTTTCTCACAGAGGATGAATTATGGGATGAAGATGGAGATTTCTGAATGAGACAATGAGGCCAAGCCAAGTAGCAATGGCAGCTCTGGTTTCTGGCCCAGTATGTATGTGTATTTTCTTTCTTTTGATCTGGATTCTCTGCTTTCAGTTTCACGTTTAAGTATCTGACATGTTAGCCATCGGGTCGGGTCGGGTCGGATTAATTGGTTCATTCTACCCGCTCTCTCTCTTTATTTTTGAAAGAATTTACACAAACCACTCCAAAATCTACCTTCACGCCATGATATAAAAGTACAAAATTTTTTAAAGTGGCAGTCTGAGTAGAACTAGGATGTTTGGATTGAGTGTTTAGAGGTATTATTTCCGCAATATTTTTAACAAAAATTATTAAAAATAAATTATCATTATAAATACTTTAACAACCTTAAAATGTTCATTTTCTTTATGGCACTAAGCCTACGTGAATTAGTTATTAACTGGACGAGATGAAGAATAAGTAAACAATTGAGGATGGAGACCATGATGTGTTATAATTTAGGAAATATATTCTCATCTCGTTTTTATATACAACTCATTTATATTTTCCATTATTTCATTTTTTTAAATACATTTATATACTTACAAGTTTAGAGAATAATGTAGAACGTTTTTCACGTGAATTATCAATGAATCCCCATTCGAGTACACGTCTTGTACTTATAACCTTGAGATTACGGATTCAATTTTGCATGGCAAAAAAAAAAAAAAATTCTATGATTTGATGAAAGCGAGAATTTAGTTCATATGATTTCAAAATGTAGACTTTGGTTTCTATGATTTGGAAACATCTAAAATTTAGTCTTTAAAATTTGAAAAATTAGAATTTAATCTCTAAAGTTTGATAAAATCTAAAAAAATAGTCTCTCGTTTGTAATTGTTGGTGAATAAAATATGTACAAGTTAGTTATATTTGTGTTTAATGACGAAACTGTGAGATAAGTAATTAATTGAACAAAATACACGATTCATAAATTATATTTAAATAATTTAATTCACTTACGATTTACGAATAATGACGATTTTTTAAATTTTATCAAATTATAAAAATTAAATTATATTTCTTCGAATCATATGAACTAAATTATATATTTCTCAAAATCATATAAACTAAATTATTTATTTCTCAAATTCAAAAAATTAAAGTCTAGATTTTGAAACTATAAAAACTAAACTTTAACTCTGATGAAATATAAGAACTAAATTTATAATTTACCCAAAATTAAATAAATAAAATTCTCAATATATATATTTTCAGTTGAGTTGAATTTAGCCGAATATGTAAATTGCAAAT
>JBBMEG010002922.1:2789-22853 GCA_037832605.1 Cyclanthera cordifolia | reverse complement strand
CATTCAAAATCAACACTTCTAACTGAAATGTCAATATCCATTTAATTTATTTTATAAATTTATTTTACATCAACCTAAACTCCATCCATATATTAAAATTCAAAACTTGATTAGGGACTAGGTTTAGGGTGTACATAGTTCAAGTTATATTGTATTATAGAGGTTTTTTAGACCAATCCAAATTTTCGACTTAGTCAAAGGGAATATATATATATTATTTATTTTGTTGAGTACAAATTGGAGGACCACAAACCATACATAGATGTCTCTACTACTCCCAAATAAGACGAAAGTCAAATACCGATTTCTAAGATCGAACCCATGACGCTAATATTTGAATCAGAATAACACCAAACAGTAAAAATAGTTTGCCAACAACTCTTTCGGTAAATATATTATTAATTAATCATGCACACATATATAATATAATTCTTAGTTCAAGTTGGATTGAGTCGTGTTGAACGTGCCAAAGTTTGATCGATCCAAAATTTTGGCCATGCATTAACATCTCTTCGATCAATGGTTCGAGTCTCGTGCCCTCTAGGATTTGTTGGCTCAATCCCTAACTTGTATTAAAAAAAAAAATAAAAAAAAATCGTGACAATGAGTGTATTTATTCGAAAAACATATTTAAAACACTTAAAAAAAATAATAATAGTAAAAAAAAAATTAAGACACAACCGGATCAAAACAGGACAGAACGAAGGAGTTACAGGGAAAGGAAAAGCAATTTAAAGTTCTTCAGGAAAAAAGTAACAAATTCAGTTTTGTAAAATTATTATAATACTAATTTCCCAAATTAGTTCGATCCAACGATTTTTGCGAAGACGGCGTAGGGATGGAACTGAATTTTTTGTTCTGCATCAAACGGATGATTATTGCAAGACTATTTCGAGCGTTTTGACTCCTGATGAGGTATGCAGCTGGATTTTCTTCATCGTCTTTCTCAGGTTGCTGAATTGTTTATAGTTTCAGTGATTTCGCAAGTGATTTCTCTCGAGGTATCGAGCAAAGAATTTGTTTACGGGTTTTTTTCTTCTTTTTTTACACAATTTCGCAATGTTCTTGGATTACAGAATTTTCATGTTTCCTGTTAGAAATCGCTTTTACTGAGAGAAATGAGCTGAATTAGAATATAGCGTTGAAGCAATGGCGTATAGCAAAAGTTTTCCCTTAGACACCGGCTTTGTCAAACATTGGTGTCGTTACAGATTCAATTTTCCTATCCTACTAGAAAATTGGTATCTTTGCTGAGAGTAATGAGCTGAAGTAGTATAATTTTATTATCATGCTAGAAAATTGTTATCATTACTAAGGGTATGTTTAGAGGAAGGGAAATGAGAATTAAGGAGAGAATATGATAGGAAATGATTACGGAGAGAATAATTATTTGTGTTTGGGTGAAGGGAATGGTTATTGGAAAAGTAAAATAATGAGAATGATGTGAGTGAAAAATAATTACGGGGAGTAAAAAGTTGTTATGGAAAGGATAAAAAATAGTTGGAAAGGAGAATAAAAAGTGATTTTGGAGAAATGCGGTTGTGGGGAGAATGATGGCCAAGAACCATTCCCATTCCCGTTCTCACCACTTCATCCCCTTGCTACAAACACCCTACGGGTAATGAGCTGAATTAGTATGCAGCTTTGAAGCCATGATGCGCAGCGGACACTTACGTTTTCAAACATTGTTTTCATTAGAGGCTTTTGTTTTTCTGCTTGAAAATCGCTTCATTAAGAGTAACTTTGAAGCCAGGGTGCCGAGCATGAGTTTTCTCTCAGCATTGGCTTCATCAAGCACTGGTTTCATGACAAATTTTATTTTTTCTGCTTGAAAATCGTTTTCGTTTAGAGTAATGAGGCGAATTAAGTGCAACTTTGAAGCCATGGCGTGAGCATAAGTTTTCTCTCAGGCACCAGCTTCACCAAGAACTGGTTTCCTGACAGATTTGATTTTTTCTGCTAGATAATCAATTTCACTAGGAGGCTAGGGCAATAACCTGAATTGAAATGCAACTTTGAGGCCATGACACGTAGCATAAGTATTCTGTCTGTTACTGGATAGGATTCAGAATTGGTTATACGTTAACTGTTCCCACTTGTGCTGGTTTAAATAGAGGTTTATTCTGTGTTGCATTCATGAAAACTGTTTCCTGTATGTCCAAATAAGCGTGCATACTTAATTCTTATATTTCTTGTTGGCTATTGGTTATGCTTTCCTTTAAAAACCAATGATTAGTCTCATTTGCATTCTACTGACAAGTTGTACTCTTTGGACTTTATGCCAAAGCTATTTGATTGATTATCATGTTATATTGAGTTTACAGTTCTCCGGTGCACTGGAAGGACTGCAAGCCAGAAAGACTAACCTACTTCTGAGGCTAATTTGGTTAAAATAAAGTCATCTGGAGTACTATGTGCTAGTAGAATTCTGCAAAATAACCGGCAGTGATGTGTTCTTCATTGTTGCTCGGGCACACCAGATGGTATATTCTGTTGGGATGTCTATACATGTCTGTCCTCTGCCTTAATTCGCTTCAGTTTGAATATGAAAAAGGAAAGGTTTTCCCAAATCATGGGCAGAATGAACTTTTGCCAGTTACAGGCAATGGCTCAGAAAACGTCAGTCCAGTCCCTTTTTCTTCTTTGAATCATTTTGTATCATGTGAGGACCTGGGTGGTGTTGGGTCATTTAACACAACCTGCCTGTTAAACACAAACTTGTCTTTAGATTCTGATTTCTACATATCTGGAAAGGGGAACCTAGAGATACTTCCTCATGTTTTGATTTGCTGCCCCATAGAAGGTTGTACGATTACTTTTAACATGTCTGGAAATATCAAAGTGAGTAAGCATGCAGCTGTTGTTGCTGGTTCTGTGGTTTTTTTAGCTGCTAATGTGACACTGGAATACAATTCATACATTAATACTACTGCCCTTGGTGGAGCACCTCCTTCTCAAACAAGCGGCACACCGGTTGGTAATGATGGATCTGGTGGAGGTCATGGTGGCCGAGGGGCCTCTTGTTTGAAAAGTAATCAGACTAGCAATTGGGGTGGTGATGTCTATGCTTGGTCTACATTGTCTGGACCATGGAGCTATGGGAGCAAGGGTGGTGGGATATCAGAGGAAAAGCCGTATGGAGGGCCTGGTGGAGGACGTGTAAGACTTACAGTAGTAGATGTATTATATTTAAATGGTTCTATCCTTGCAGAAGGGGGAGATGGAGGATCGAGAGGTGGAGGTGGATCTGGTGGAAGTATCCTTGTGCATGCAGTAAAGTTGTGAGTACAGTTCATGCTTATGGATTGGTCTAGATCTTTCAAGTGATTTCTCTTAAAGTTATGATGCATACATTTTCACTAATCTAGTCAGAAACCCATACAAATTTAATTGCCGAGTTTGTTTGTTTATTAAATTCAGAGCATTTTGTTGTTTATTACTGTTAACCTAGTTTGAAACCTGTATACACTTTTGGACATTTAATTTATTGCTAAATTTGCAATGTGAATTTTTAACAAATACATCTAGTACTCTCTTTTTTTGTTCTTTTTTTTTTTTGAAATCTCCATACAGTAGAGTTATAATTGTAAGTGAATCGGTGTTAACACGTAAGTTTCTTGTTTCAAAAATGTTACTGATGATGAGTGATGACTTTGCAATTTTATTTTAGAAGTGTCAGATGATTGAATCATTCCTTGAAGTTGTAAATTCAATTAGTCTCTTTTCATTTATTCAATAAAATGTTTCATTTCTTATTAATAAAGTCATCAAAAGTTTTACACATAAGTTGACATATATGCATCTCCCAATGAACGAATCTCTTATCCCTTTATTTTGATACATCTTGTGTGGAGTAGTTCTGCATTCAAGGACCCAGAAGTGATCGTAGAAAAATATCACTGCAAATGTGAAGCTCGATGTTTAAGTAATTAGGTTATATTTCTTTTTTCATTGGCTGTTGATGCACTGAGCAAGATGATACTCGAAGATAATGATAATAGGATATGACTATTGAAAGCTTTTCTGTTTGGTTGGAGAATTTACCTTTTATCTCACCTTCAATTCACGGATGATACTTTCTTCTATTGCTCGGGTTTTGATGATTCTTTTGCCAATCTTAGTAATCTTCTGTCCTTTTTAAGGAGGTTTATGGGTTAAAGATTAATATGGGCAAATGTTAGTTGTTGGGTTTGAACTATGAGAAGGAAAAGTTGAACATGTGGGCAGCGTGGGTAGGATGCAAGGTGGGTAGTTTTCTTTCATCATGCGTAGGTCTTCCTTTAGGGTATTTGCCGATGCCCTTTTCTTTTTAGGTGTCGATGGTGGGTATTGTTCGAAAAAGGCTTTCCTCTTGGTATAGACGTTTCTTCTCTTAGGGGGTAAACTTCTTGGAGAGTTATTCTTTGTTGGTCTCTATAGGCTAGATCAGTATCAGAACAATAAATCATGTGTTTGAACTTTGTATTACTATTTTATTTCTATTCAATATTGACTATCACTTGTTGAACCTTTCACAAATTTCAAGTGAGGAATGTTTGAAGTATTGTTGTAATTAAATTTATTGTACTTGTGAGCTTAAGTTTTGGGATACAAAGTGATTCAATTCTACATAAATGATTGTGATATAAGTTAGACGTTGCTTGAACTAATTGGTTTGGTTTTCAAAAAAAAAAAACTGGTTAGCCTGTTTTCTCTTTTTCTTTTCTTTATATATATATATATATATATATATATCCGTTAGTGTCTGGTCAATTTTCAAAAAAAAAAAGAAATAAAGTCCCGAAGTACAAGCTCCAAAGAGGAGAGAAAAGCACAAAAAAACAAAAAATAGTTAGATAAATAAGCATAGAATAGAAAAGGAAAGCTAATAATCAAAGATCAAGTTGAACATATCTGACCTAAAACTATAAAATCAAACAAAAAAGTAGGATAAGATATTCTTGAGCTTCGATAATCAAATCCTCGAGGAATAAATAGTTAGTTATTGTAGGATTTACAAGTCTCATCAATGAATGATGCTTCGGTTTTTTTCTTCATATCTCTTTTGGTTTCATTATTGGCTATATTACAAAGATCATAAACTGTTGGTTGTCTCATCTGTTGCTGATACTTGGCTCTCTCTTTGTATACATAGAAAGGGAAGCGGAACTATATCTGCTGCAGGCGGGAAGGGTTGGGGTGGAGGTGGCGGGGGAAGAATTTCTTTGGATTGTTATAGCATCCAGGAAGAGATTAAAGTTACTGTTCATGGTATGTACTTTGAATCTATGAAATATTCTATATATTTATATACTGATAACTTTTGTTATTTGTGATTATAAAGAATGGATAGTATACTCTTTGGAACTTATGGTTGGAAAGAAGCAGAGGCTCTTCAGGGATGTTTCCTTTAATTTTGATAGACTCTTTGACATTATTATTTCTAAGCACATTTATCCCCTGAATATTTACAATCTATCTTTTTTCATCTCCAATTGGAGATCATTCTTGTAATTAGCTTCAGACTACGGAGTTTTATCTTTTAAATTTCATAAATGAATGAAATGTTTCTTTTTCCAAAAAAAATAAAAGAACAATAAAAGAATGGAAAGTATACTATAACACTGCAAGGTTATCTGGCGTTGCTTGGTTTGCTTGTCTTGAAAACAAAATGTTGTGATCAAATTTATTTGTTTGAGTTTATAGAATCCTTCGGTCACAACATAGGTAACTCTATGTTACACCATTCTTGTTTCAGGTGGTGTAAGTATTGGGTGTCCTGGAAATGCTGGAGCTGCCGGCACTTACTTCAATGCTGATTTATTAAGTTTAAGAGTTGGAAATGACAATATCACGACAGAAACTGAAACTCCTTTGCTAGACTTTTCAACTAGTCCACTATGGTCAAATGTTTTTGTGGAGAATAACGCAAAAGCTTTGGTCCCATTGCTGTGGACAAGAGTCCAGGTATTGAGTGATATTTTTTCCTTGCACTTTTTATTTCCATTACTATGGAGAAGTGGGAAATGTTGTTCTCGGTTATAACTTCAAATAATTGGTGGTTTAATTGATGGATGCATGTTTGCTGGTTTATTTATCAATTATTAACAAAACTTCTGAAATGCATGGTATCATTTCATGTGCATAGAGGAAAAAATTTTATAATCTCTTTCATTGGTAAGATTAAGAAGATGGTTTTTACCAAACTTTTGTGAAAATATCCGAACATTGATAAGGACATTAATGGAAAGTTGGTTTCATATCAAAGCAAGAAAAAGAATATTGGTGCGTGATAAAATGTTGCATTTACATTTTTGGTACTATATGGTTATGAGAGCAGTTTAGTTATCAAGTTCTTAGATTCTGTCAAATTTTCAGTGAGCTTATCATCGTTGACTCTTATTCCTGAAGGTTTCTGACTTTTACTTTGGCTATTGAATTTCATTAAAAAAAGTTATTTGATGTTTTAGATTATGTCTGTGCATTTCATGTTGTTGTCAACAATTCCTCTGTCCATGATTGTTTTACCTTTTACATCTCCTGGAATCTAATTATTTTGACCTATTGATAACTGTTTGTATCCTACTGGCTCTATGGTTTCTAGGTTAGAGGCCAAATTACCCTATACTGTGGAGGCAGCATTGTGTTTGGACTCTCTGAGTTTCCAATATCCGAATTCGAACTAGTTGCTGAAGAACTTTTGATGAGTGATTCCATCATAACGGTTTGATTCTTACTTTTTGCACATTATTTTATACCTCGGCTCTTGATTTTTCTATGTTTCTAAATAAGGATTGTTTTTCGGTTTTGCACGTGTTTATAATTATAAGTTTAGACTTGGAGTTATTACCTTCACATGCAATTGACTTGCAAAATCAAAATAAGGTCTCTCCTTTGATTTGTTTCGAACAAAGATTTGATAGGATGGAACCAAATGGAGAGTAGGTGCAGTGCAGCAAGTGAAAATGTGGTTTTATGATTATGCACTGTTTCTTCACATAATACACCTATAGGGGAATGCCTTTGAATTCTAAACTCACCGTCCATACTTGTTCCTACCAATTGTATTAAAATCTCCTAAAGTAGTTTGAATGACATTTCATTTGTTCATAAGGAATTCCCTTGGATGAGTGCCTTATGTCCAATGAAGGTTTTTTTTTTGTTTCCAAAATAACTTAATTTCTCTTTGACTGAAGGTTTTTGGCGCTCTCAGAGTTTCTGTTAAGATGCTGCTGATGTGGAACTCTAGAATCCTTGTAGACGGTGGGAGTAATACGTTTATTACCGCTTCAGTTCTTGAAGTCAGGAATCTGGTTGTTTTAAAGGTATTATCCTTTGGTTCTGCGGACTAGACTAGACTAGGTTATTATTATTATTATTATTTTAAAGGGCCTCCTTATCAAAAAATTATCATCCTTTGGTTTACTATTATTATTTTAAAGGACACCCTTTAATTGGAGGGTTATCATCTATTGGCTTCTTTGATCTTTTGGAATGTTCCCTTCATCGGACAGTCTTTGTGCCCCTCTGTATTGGGCCCCTTATCTTTCTCCCCTTTTCTTCTTTTTCGATAGGCTATACCCTTTTCATCTCATAAATGAAATGTTTGTTTCCTATCAATTTTTTTTTATTATTATTATTTTTTATTATACAACTGTAGTTCTTTGGATATCTCATAATATCTAAGATCACCGTGATACTTTAAATGTTACAGCAAAACTCAAGCATTAGCTCGAATTCCAACTTGGGTATGTATGGCCAAGGGCTTTTGCATCTTACTGGTCAAGGTGACACAATCAAAGGGCAGCGACTATCTTTGTCGCTTTTTTATAACATAACTGTAAGAGATCGTCTCATTTTTTCTTTTTGTTATCTATTTTCTAAGAGTGTTTTTTTGTTACGTTTTTCTTTGAAGCCAAAGAAAACCTGAGATGCACTGTGGAATATTATTGCTTAAATCTTCCTAGAATGCCCTTGGAGCATTAAATAAAGAAATAAGCTCGAACTAGTACTTCCAAGAATATGAGCAAAAAAAACACTTCAAAGAATATGAGCAACCAAACAGAAAACATGGAAAAGATAATCCCCATTTTCATAACAAATAGGGTAAAATGATGGCATTGAAGTAGAGAAGGGCAGCTTCCGTTGAAAAATCCAATATATTAAGGATGCTATTTAATAAAATCCATACGGAAGGTTGGTTCTCTCCTGAACTTCTTTGAAAGCTATTCATTAATAAAGCTAATATAAGTGCATCCATGACTTTTCCTTTCAAGGATAGAGCCTTGCATGATATGGAGTTGAGTATCCTCATTTTAATGGTTTAAATACGGTGGTAGTTTTGTAGTAGTTAAACGATATCAAGCTCTTGGGAATGTACATAAAAAGTGTTCAAAATGTTAACAAGTGCTAAAAAATAGACTTGGGAGTGTTGAGGATCTCATATTGGGAAGTGAGGAGATCCTCTAGCCATTTATAAGATAGGTGGACCACTCCTTTCATTACCGATTAGTTTTTAGATGGATGCTCACACTATCTAATATGGTGTTGAGTCCATTAAACTCAAACGGGTATTCGATTTAAAAAAAATGAAGTTGAAATCTGAATCAAGATTGGTGAACCCTAAAGTGACACCATCTTCATTGGAAATTGAGGAGACCTCCTTGCAATATATAAGATAGGTGAACTACTCTTTTATCACTAATTAGTTTTGAGATGGATGCTCACATTATCTAATAGGGAGAATTGCTCAGAGAGGTACTCAGAAATGAATCTTGTTGCTTTTTATAAAAATTAACTTTCTACCTTTTCTCAATTAGGCACTTGCTTTTCATATTATGGAAGTTTCTGTTCTTAACTGTACTTTGCTTCGTTTTATATTTTTCATTGCTTGCATGAAACTCTTCAAATGACTGCCAGTGCCATTTTCATCCATACTCCTTCACCCTGCCAAAAAGGGGGAAAAGTTAATCTATTGGTACAAAGATTTATGACTACTGACAATAACAGGTTGGAATCGGCTCTCTGCTTCAAGCTCCATTGGATGATGATGATGATACCAGTAGAAGCCTGTGAGTATGTTATGTAGTACCTTTTGGCTAGACTTATTATTTTGTTCTTTATTTGATAGGTAACAATTACTGAAAAGGGACACGGTTTCATTTTCAATCCTACAGCATTGGATTATTAAAATCCTTAGACTTGAGTTTCTATTTGTAGGGTAACAAAAGCACTGTGTGATACTGAGACGTGTCCACTGGATTTAATGACTCCACCAGATGATTGCCATTTCAATTATACACTGTCCTTTTCACTTCAAGTAAGAGATAGGTTTCATTTGGTGACTTCTTGTGATTTCGTTAGGTCTTACATTACAAAGCTCCCAATCAATTGTTTCTAGGTACTTTTGGTTCCATATTCAGACAAAAAGTATAATGCCTTCTCTCTTTTCAGAACACGCCTTAAACATTCTCATAAATTGAATTTTCTAACACTTGAATTTTAAAGAATGAAGAATAATTTTTATTATTTCTTTTCATACTTTACGATGATCCTTTTATAAAAAAAAAACTCCAACAAATTAGTGAATTAAATAACATGAGAATCTCCTTAAAATAAGCAGTGTAAAATATAATGAGATAATAAATATGAAACAAACAACCAACACTAAAAAACTTACTAAATACCCTTCCAACTAAAATATGAAATATCACATTAATACTTTATCATTCAACAACCATGATGGGTTGTCTTTTAATGGTTAAATAAGGGCCTTTGAAATCATAAAGTGTTTAGAGGGAATTAATTCAATCCACGGTGTGAACCTACCTTAGAATTAATTTCCAACGAGTTTCATTGAAATCCACGTATGGTAGTTTGTTCCGTAAGATTAGTCGAAGTGCATGCAAGCTAGTCTGAACACCCACACATATCAAAATTCAGAAAAATTATTGATTGGCTTTTGTCTTCCTATTTAAAATCGTGTACTTTATTGTTTGCGTGCAATTGAAGATGAGATCCTCTCTGGCTCTATACGATACCTATTTCATGTAACATGGCCTCGCTCAAACCAAGATTTTTTTTTTATCCTTAGGGCGTTCCTTTTTCATGCCTAACGTCTTTGATGTATTTGAGTCATTATCATTTTGAGTTTGAATAATTTCTTCAATGAAAAGTTTTGTTTCTTGTAACCAACAAGAAAATTTACTGCTATACTTTTCCATCTGATTGGGAGGAAAAGGAATCATCTAATTTGTCTGAGCTTGAAACAATTTAGGGAAGGTGCAAGTTGAGACATTCTTGTAATTAAAGAGAGGTGTGAGTGTAGCTCTATTTAAGCTAACATCGTGCTAATTTTTGCATTCATAATTGATCCCATAAGAGCAGTATCTATCGTGATATGAACTTGGTTTGCCAATACATATATCAGTTTGATGGATGGTCTTGTTATGATGCTCATGCTCCCAACTTAGATTCCTGTTTGCTTAAATGTTCTGCCATTTTTATTCTTGTTTACAAATTGTTTTTTATTCCATTGTACGAAGTAGTGTTGATGTGGTGATTGTGGCTTTGCAACATATTATAGATCAATCCAAATGATTTCTTCTTATCTCTGTTAGATTTGTCGAGTTGAGGACCTTATGGTTAATGGAATGATCAAGGGAAGTATCATTCAAATCCATCGAGCAAGAACTGTAATTGTCAATGACAATGGCATGATTACAGCATCAGAATTAGGTAAGTAGGAACATCATACGCAACTGTTCTTGACCTGACACCTATTACCGGTTTTCTTTTTCTTTTTTTTCCCTTTTTTTGGTATATTTTCATTCTATCAAATGGAAATCTGTCTTCATTAAAATACTTGGACAATAATAGTAGTGTTTTAAGCTTCTCCATTGTGGTATACCTTCATGGTCAGGTTGCAATGAAGGGTTTGGGAAGGGAAACTATTCAAATGGTGCTGGTAGTGGAGCTGGACATGGAGGAAGAGGAGGATCTGGTTATTTTAACGGGTGGGTGAGTAATGGAGGTGATGAATATGGCAATGCTGAGCTTCCTTGTGAACTTGGGAGTGGAGCAGAAGGCCCTGATCATTTTGATACAGCTGTTGCTGGAGGGGGAATGATTGGTAAATACTTTTACTATTGGAAACTACATGTGATAACGTGCCTCTAATGTAGACTGACAAGATAAAAATAGGTCAAAAAAAAGCAAAGTATACATATATTTTTTCATCTCTAATGCTTCATCAGTTTGTTTAATCTCTAATCTTATTCTCATGCCTTACAAATGCATGAGTTGTTTTTTCTAGTGATGGGATCCATCCCATGGCCTTTGTTAACTCTTAAAGTTTATGGATCATTAACGGCTGATGGACAAAGCTCTCTTAAAGTAACAAGAAATGATAATAGTAGCATGATTGGTGGACATGGTGGAGGCTCGGGTGGAACTGTTCTTCTTTTCCTTCAGGAACTTGTGCTTTTCAAGAATTCATCAATTACTGTTATTGGCGGGAATGGTGGTTCTCTTGGTGGAGGTGGAGGTGGGGGTGGGAGGGTGCATTTTCATTGGTCCAATATACATGTTGAAGATGAATATACACCTATTGCAAGCATAAGTGGCTCCATTAATAGTAGGTATGGGACTTCTAACTATAAACTGTAAAGGTTTTGGTGCAAGGCACTGGACATGTGGCATGTAAACATTCGGGAAGTTTGTTGACTTTGTTTGATCGTGTACTAGCCTCAAGTATGGCGAGAATAAAATCCTTGGGTTAGGTGGGTATAAGTGTTCCGGAGTGATTCTCTTCAAAACTTCATGCATTTTATCTTCTTTTTTTTATATATATCTGTGCTTCATCATGCATTTTATCTTCTTTTTTTTATATATATCTGTGCTTCATCATGCATTTCATCATTGCTGGTGCTTCTGGTTTCTTGAATATTAAACTTTTATACTATAAATTATTAAATCTTTTGATATTGTTGAATGTGATATTGGTGGAATCACTATCATCATTCTAAACTTTACAATTTAGTATATATGTTTTTTATTCAGAGAATAAGAAACAATAGCAGAACAAACAGATTAAGATCTGTATTAACAAAATGACAAGGTAGCTAAGTCTAAGAGAAAGAACAAAAATTGTAAAATAATTTTTAACAATGCGAAAGGATGGCAAGGAACAGTGTAAGATTCTTGTGAGATTCCTCTTATTTTTTAATTAATATTATAAATTGATGGGAGCTTACATACAAGTTATTATGATTATTGGACAGTTCAACTATGTAGCGACCTTGTTAGTGAGTCTTGAGTTTGAGTAGTTTTATGGGCTGTGCTGTGGATTTCAAAGCTCGGCCTTTAGTTTACTTTTTTTTTAACTATCAGTTCCAAAACAGGAAAGGCTACTGAAATTTCACTTTTTCAATGTATTCAAAGCTTTTTAGCCGGTATTTCAAAAAAAAAAAAAAAAAAAGAAAAGAAGCTTCTTAGCCGCCTTAAACTTCTTTATGTGAACTTGTGATTGGCAGAGTCGTGAAGTAGCTCATACTGTAAACATTTTGTGAAATCATAATGAAGAACTAAATCATCCATG
This sequence comes from Cyclanthera cordifolia, assembly GCA_037832605.1. Lineage (NCBI taxonomy): Eukaryota > Viridiplantae > Streptophyta > Magnoliopsida > Cucurbitales > Cucurbitaceae > Cyclanthera > Cyclanthera cordifolia. The sequence continues at coordinate 10,276 of JBBMEG010002922.1, read as the reverse complement.
GTTTCTTTTTCTCATTTAAATCATATGCATTGCATTGAGAAGGTGATATAAATAGCACCAGCGTATTTCTTTGCTAGAAAAAGACGAAAGCTGTGAAGTTGCATATGGTAAAAGCAGAAGTAAGAAAATCAGAGAATATCTTGTCTTCCAATTGAATTCATTTTAAGAACTGATTACATACAAATCACCAAAATGTCGTGCAAGCCACTAGATATTTTTATTACAATTGCAACACTTGTCTCAGCTTTTAGAAAATAACCATCTCTAGATTCTAACTATTTTTTCAACTCGTCTTTGAAGTTTGTCATAATATGATAATGTACTTCATCTGGTATATCTTACAGTGGTGGTGCTAGCAACAAAGGTGGAAGTTATGGGGGGAAAGGCACAATTACCGGAAAAGAATGCCCAAAGGGTCTCTATGGTACATTTTGTGAAGTACGTTCAATTGGTTTTAGGACCACTTTAAATTAACATAACTCTTGGAATAATGTGGGCATGCCACCATTTTCACCATTTAGAAATTTTCTTGTCTTGTTTTTCTGGATTTTCATGCGTGCTTCAATGCTATAAGGGTAGCTTCCTTGCGTGTGCTCTAAATTAGAAGATAATGTCATCCACTTTTTGCCAGACGGAAATCTCAACTGAGTTGTTCTAGCAGTTGCCATTACTTCTGATTATGCAACTTTCTTCCAAAAATGAAAATTGGACTTGCATTGCATTGTAGAAGTACATTTTTTAAACAAAAAGAATTCCTGGTAGACTTGAAAAGAATAACTGTGTACAATTGTACCTTCCAAGGAGCTTACCAAGACGACACTCCTGTCGGAATTTATAGTAAAGGTAGTATAATTAAAAAAGCTATTTGTAAAACTACACAATTAGAAATATCAACTTTTTTAGATTTCAAAATTTTCATCTCAGACCGTATTCTCATCTTCAAATATTCTTCTCTTTTTCAAAAGAAAATTGCTTTCATTTCTTTGGTCCGTAGGAGCTCCTTTTTCTTTTTTCATGCATCCTGTCAGCAATATTCCAAATTTCTAAGGTCCAGATAATTAAAAAAAGAAGTCCGGCGTGTACAAATAATGAAACACGGGCAAAACAGATGTGCTTGTTTTTCCTCCTTTTTTTCTCTGCACTCAGTCACATCAGATAAGCATTAAGGGCATTTTCTCCCTGTCTGTCTAGGGTAGGTTGGCAGCATCCAAGATGGTTAGTTAATGGTGTTTCCTCCCTTACACCATGTTATGTATCCGAAATTAACCTAGTAGCTAGTTCATATGTTTCAAATAGAAATTAGCGCATATGTAAATTATCTTTGTTTGTACATGATGGTTAAACTTTTAACCATCTACGAATTGTTTGTAATAGTGGGGAACATGACGGAAATTGTTTAATATTATTAATCGAGGTTGAATCTTTTAATTAACGTATTGTAACATCAGTTCTTTTTTTGGGCTCTATTTACAGGAATGCCCTGTTGGCACTTACAAAGATGTTGATGGGTCTGATGCAAACCTTTGCATTCCTTGTTCTCTTGACCTTCTACCCAATCGTGCGAACTTTATATATATACGAGGTAATCAGATAAGTGGTCGTTGATGTTATTGTTTCATCGTTATTTCTTCCTTAAAATGGTTTCAGCTCTTTTTCTTGCTAAAGTTCACACTTATTACAGGAGGGGTTGACAAGCCATTTTGTCCATATAAATGCATATCTGACAAATATAGGATGCCAAATTGCTTTACGCCTCTTGAGGAGCTGATGTACACTTTTGGGGGTCCCCTGCCCTTCTCTGTTATATTGTCATGCTTGTTGGTTCTTTTAGCACTTCTGTTGAACAGGCTGAGAGTGAAATTTGTTGGATATGGTTCTTATCGTGATGCTGATTCTATTGAACCCCATACTCATCGTCATTTCCCACATCTTCTTTCCTTATCTGAGGTATTGGTTTTTGTAACTAGAGATTTCTATGCAGTCCTGCCGTTTCAGGTATGACTTATTTATTTAGTTGTAATTTTTATTTATATACAGGTACGTGGAACTAGAGCCGAGGAAACCCAAAGTCATGTTTACAGAATGTACTTTATGGGTCCTAATACATTCAGAGAGCCATGGCATCTTCCTTACTCTCCTCCCAATGCAATTATCGAAATTGTGTAAGACTGGAATTATTAGCTTGTCTGGAGTGGCAGTGTTGTCTGGTCTTAGAAAATCCATTAAATAGAACTGTACCTGGTGTAGGCCTTCTAATTACATGACCTGAGAAAATTTGTGTTAACAGTAACTTTAGATTGAAGACATTAACTAACCATCAATTTTTTCTTATATGGCTTGATGTGTTAAGAGACAATATCCAACAGTGAATTTGAAAGAATAGTTATATCATATTACCATAAGAGATAAACCTAATCGACTAGCTTTTTGAATAAAGAATAGGTTAGAATACCGTTTTGGTCATTTTACTTGGTTTCGTCCCAGTCTGTGTACTTTCAAATGTCCAGTTATTGTCCTTGTACTATTAGTTAATGTTTTAAACTTAATTTTTATCAAAGCTGGTTAAATAATAATAATTTTCATACAGTAAAGAGAAAACTTATACAGACTTTTTCTCTTTTTTTTTTTTTTTGATTTTTTAACAATAAATTAACTATAGGACTAATTTTAAGATTTATTGAATGTACATGGACTAAAATTGAACGAACTAAACTGGAATGAAAATCAAAACACGGGCCAAAATGACATTGTAATCTAAAGAATCTCATCATGTTATGATTATTCAATTTGGTTCTATGTCCCAATATACGTAAGAAACATAGAAAAAAGTATTGTCCTTGTAATTTATGAGGTTAACTATTTTGTTCGATGTGCGTAGGTATGAAGACGCTTTTAATAGGTTCATTGATGAGATAAATTTGGTGGCTGCATATCATTGGTGGGAAGGATCAGTGCACAGCATACTCTCGATTCTTGCATATCCTTGTGCATGGACTTGGAAACAGTGGCGGCGTAGGCATAAAATTCACCGTCTTCAGGACTATGTGAAGTCTGAATACGACCATTCATGTCTGCGCTCCTGCAGATCTCGTGCGTTATACAAAGGAATGAAGGTATGATGATAAAATATATACACTAATATTTCTAATGGTTATGAAGCGTTAATTTTATGATGTTACATAAATTTCATGTTCTCCGAATGTTTTAGTGAATATTGTACTGATCAAAGTATATAACCCAAAATTGAAAATTTTTAGAACGTAAAAGATTAAATTGAATTTTTTAACTTTTTCTTTCAACGTCAACTGGAATTTCACTTCTTTTTCCTATAGCTGGAAAGTTGGAAAAAGCTGGTGCATTTTTTATTTGAATTATAACATTAAGATATATATTTATTTGTATTTAGTTTTATGTATGACTAAACATTATCCTACTTGATTATTTACAAATTGAAACCAATGCAGGTTGGAGCAACACCAGATCTAATGGTTGCTTATATCGACTTTTTTCTCGGTGGTGATGAGAAGCGTTTAGATATAGTCTCAATTATTGAAAAGAGATACCCAATGTGTATCATTTTTGGTGGGGATGGAAGCTATATGACTCCTTATAATCTTAACAGTGATGCCTTGTTGACCAATCTCATTGGACAGGTATATATCTGCTTCTAAAAGTGGTTTTTATTATTATTATCTAAATGAACTCTCTGACCTTAGAGAAACTTTTCGACGTTTCTAGCATGTCCCTGCAACTGTTTGGAATCGGTTGGTTGCTGGCCTGAATGCTCAATTGAGGATAGTGAGGAATAGATCCATTCGTTCTTCCTTGATTCCTGTTATAGATTGGATAAATAGTCATGCAAACCCTCAACTCGAATTCCATGGCGTTAAGATTGAAGTTGGATGGTTTCAAGGTACTGCTTCTGGTTACTATCAGCTTGGTGTGTTGGTCGTAGCATTTGGTGATTATTCTTCTCATCGGTTAGAAAGATTGGATGTGCTGAGTTATCATACTAATGAACCGTCAAGGTACGCTTGAATAATTCCTTCTTCAACATTACTTAAGTTGATCGTGGAGCAAAAACTGCTTTATAAAATGTAGATTTAAAAAAACCAAAAAGAAAGATCGGCTATATATACTTGCTTCCGTAGTTTTTCACTCTTTTCCTATCTACGAGAGCACATCCTCAAAAAATTAATTAAGAATGTAGCGTTGTTATAAATATGTGCAAAATTAGTCAATGCAATTATGAGCTTAATTTATAAAAAGCCGCCGCGGTTGGCCTCGTGGTCAAAGAGTGTCTAGGGAATCCAAAAGGTGATAGATTTAATTCATGATGGTCATCTATCTTAGAAAATAATTTCCTACGAATTTACTTGAGTCCCTAATATCTAAATATTGTATGGTGTATTTCTGGTAAGAATAGTCAAGTTGTCATAACCTGACTGACTCTGACACTCACTAATATAATAATAGGCTTTTTTTTTTACATATAGTTGTGTGTGGTTCAGAAAGGAATAGCTCATTTTTCTCTTTAAGAGGAAATGAAATTTCAGTTGAGCAACTAGCAATAAAATGATAAGGATGACAACCCTATCTGAAATCTCCACATTGATATGATATTGTTCACTTTGGACATAGATCTTCATGGTTTTGTTTTTGGTATCACCCAAAAGACCTCATACCAATGGAGATAGTTGTCATTACATATATACCCCATGATCTTCTACTCTCCTGACTTATGTGCGACACTTAATTTGCATCCCAACACGAATTACCCTTTGCCCCAACCAGAGGAAAAACAATCAGTAATGTGTATTATTTAAATTTAAAGGCGTGCACACTGAAACTGTTCATTGAAGATTTTTTTAATTCTTTCTGATAACAGCATTAGTAATGATTTATGATTGCTGATAACCTTGACTCGATTTGAAATCTTCTTGATTTTTTTGCTCTTTTTGTTATTTATCAAATAAGTTATAGGATTAGAACGATTAAAATTAGGATTCTGGTACAATAGCTTAAAATCTTTGTAAGTTCAAACTCAGAAGAATATTGTACAGTTGTGGAATTGTGGTCAGCTAATACTTCGTCCAGCTTTTCACTTTTTTGTGTATCAAATATGTCAGGAAAGACGCAGCAAGTGCAACAGAATCTCTCATGCAGTTTGATCAGAGTTGGCAAGCATTATCTCTAAAACGGATTACAGGAGTGGTTAATGGAGGGATAATAAACAAGGCGAATGTGGAATTTTTGCATTATAAATGGGACTTCCTCTATCCTCTCTCTCTATTGTTACGCAACACAAAACCTATTGGACATCTGGTTAGTTTATGTTAACATTTATTTTTGGTTAAATTATAAAATTAGTCCTGGAAAAAAGTTAAAATTTGCTCTATACAGTTTTAAATGCTAGAATTTAGTTCAGTTAAAACTTAGTGCGCGTAGTTAAATTTAGTCCTAATGGTTTGATATCACCCAACAAATAGTCATATTGTTTGAATGAATTAACTAGTGTAAGGAACTATCTGTCTTTAAAATTATTGAAAATCCTAACTAATTTAGGAAGGGCATTCTTGGAATTTTATTTTATCCTACTGTTTTAGATATGTTAGATTTTCTAGATTTTATTCTTTTAAACTAAATTGAATTTATATCATATTAGGAAACCTATAGAAAATCTTTGTATATAAATAAAAATGATTTGAAAGAAGGAATTCTTCAAAAGTATTTGATTTTTTTTGTCTAATCAATTACTTAACTCACATTGTCATTATTGACACACGAATATTTAACTTTTATATATTTAATTTGATTACGAATGACAATAGCTATTTTTTAAGTTAGGAACTAAATTCTAGTTTTTAAATCATTGAGACTAAATCCTAACTTTAAATTTCTAAAATTTGAAACTATATAAACAGAGGTTAAAATCTAACTTGATGTGAACTATAGAGACTAAATTTATAGCATAACTTATAATTTTCATGCTTACAGCTTAGAAGTCTTGGTATATTATTTCAGGACACTGTACAGCTGGTGATCACTACTGTGCTATTAGCAGATATTTGTGTTACACTGCTAATGCTGCTGCAGTTTTATTGGATTTCATTGGTTGCTTTTCTCCTTGTTCTTCTTGTTCTTCCCTTGTCTCTACTCTCTCCTTTCCCAGCTGGCTTGAATGCACTTTTCAGCAAAGAGCCAAGAAGAGCATCGCTTGCCCGAATATATGCTTTGTGGAATGCAACCTCTTTCGCTAATATTGTAAGTTTGCACTATCTACAAAATTTTACCAATTACTTAGATTTTGCATAGAGGATATGCTTTAAGATGCTCATCATATTTAGTATCATTTTGGTGTTACTTGATATAATTAAATTTACTTTAATCTATCGAGTTTAAGTTTTTAGGTTGATTGGTGATTTACATTATTTAACATGTATCAAAGTAGAGGTTCTGAGTTTGAATCTCCTTCGTGTCATTTTCCTTCCTCATTTAAAACCTATCAGCTTAAGCTTTTAGGTTGATTGGTAATTTACATAATTCAACTTCGTATCAGAAAGAGGTTTTGAGTTCAAATCTCTTCCGTACCGTTTTTCTTCCCATTTAAAACCTATTAGCTTAAGTTTTTATGTTGATGTGTGATTTACATAACTAAACATTTGGTATGTGTTTTCATATTTGTTTCATTTTATTCTTTAAACTTTCAAATGTCAAATTATAATATTGGTACTTAAAAAAATGGCTTAAGATGTGCCGTTATGATAAACTTAAAGTTAATATTAACTGAAATTACTTCAATAATATTCAATACAAACAAAGGAAAATGTGAACATATTTTTAAATGTCAGTCGGCATACTTTTAAGAAAAAAATTAAAAAACTAACTAAAAGCTTATTTTAGGAGATTAAAATTAAATACTTGAAAGTTTAGGGACAAAAACGGAATAAGTCTAAATCGGAATAAAGAGAACAAAATGATAGGTTAATCTTAAAATTACTTCTATTACTACTTCTGGTAGTCCTATTTCATCATTTTGGTCATTACAGGGCGTGGCATTCATTTATGGCATTTTTCTTTATGGATTTTCAACATTCTTGCCTCCTGATGAGACAAACACGTGGAGCAACAGAAGGTAATTTTTTTTTAACTCGTTTTTTTATTTTTTTACCTTTCGCTTCATCTATTATGGATGGAACCAGAAATGGGATAGAAGAAGAGGAAAAATAAAAATAAAAAAAGGAAATTGTCAGTCTATACCACTTTCATTAACGAAACATAGACAAGAATAGCAATTCAAAACATACTACTGGAACACAATGAATATCAAATCTAAACTCAAAACTTAAAAATGATAGTTTACAATTATTTGTTTCTTTTATGAAATTTTATTAGGATTTATCTACTTTTGAAGGAAAGATAAAACTATAAGAAGAGAATTGTAGTAAATATAAACTAAAATTTTAAAAATTCAAAAACAAAAAAAC